>PVKH010004461.1:0-23335 GCA_004027955.1 Chaetophractus vellerosus
AAACTCCAGGATGCGCACATCTCGAAGGCAACACTTGGGCGAGTGGCATCTAGCAGCCTTGCCAGGAAGGAGTGAGCATCTCCTGGTGTCAAGGGCCAGGCGCAGCCTGCTGGTCGACTAGCCAGGACCAGGATTTCTCAGCAGGGTAAACCCCAGAGTTCTCTAAACACAAGCCCCCGAGAATAGGGGGCTCTCTGCATGTGGGCAGGCACAGAATGGGGTCTGTCACTGCCACAGGAGCTCAGGTGTCACCAGTGACCATGGGAGAGTAGGTGCGAGAAGGACATCAGCTGCACTCATCGCTCAGCATGCAAACATCTTCACCCCGCCCTGGCTTCCAAAGCCCTCTTCTCCTCCAAGGGCTGGGAGGCAAGTACAGCTGGGGTTCATTACAGCATTTCAGGGTCAACTTGGAAGGACACAAGTCTTCCCCTTTGCTGTTGGCTGAACCGACAGAGCCATCTGGAGCACGAGATCTGGCACCAACCCTCTGCGGAAACTTTGCCTAAAAGCTCAGAACAAATGTTTTTCCTCTAGGAGCAACTCAAACTTTCTTGCTCACGTGAGACTTGATGTGGTTTCAGAAGTATGCAATTTGGAGGATTAGGGAGACATTTGTACACGTGAGACATTATTGGTAAAAGCAACCTTAAGACACAATCTCACTTCTTCCAAATTATGGAAAAAGAACTGTTAAGGACATTGAGCATTGATTCAGAGAGACAATCAGAATCTGCAAACATTTAGGTCTCATTACTATTCAGTTTAGAAAAATGTAATTCCGGATTCAGCCCTGGTATCCAACGAGGGTATGGAAACAGAGCCGGAAACTGCAGCTGTTGTTGGCATGGGATGGGGAACCACTAAAGTACTACGTGCAAGACACTGCTCGAAGTGGCCTACAAATATTATCACATTTATATGCTCATAACCACCCAATGAGGCCAGTACTATTATCAACCTCATTTTATCAAGGCAGAGAGAAGTTTTTCAAGATCCCATGGTAATCACAAGCACAGTGGGAATTCTAACCCAAAGAGTTTGTCTCCATAGCCCATGCTCATCAGCACTGTGCTACACGGCTGCATGTGGTACCCTCAGTTTCCAACCAAGCCTGAGAAATGTGGGTGTACTTACAGGAGAATAAGAAAGTGAGACTTGTACTGGAAAATCTAGGATGGGTGTCACTAAATCCATGAGGACCCGGAAGCAGAATTCTGTTTCCAATTTAATGTGGGCACAGGGTGGTGGAGAGGAGTGCTAAATGCAACTCTCCTTGCTACTCAAAATGGAGTCTCTGAACCAGCAGTGTCACATCAACTAGGTACTTGTTAAAAATGCAGATTCCCAGGTCTCATCGCAGACCTGCCACTGAATTCGATTCTACACATTTAACGAGATCTCCAGGTGATTCAAATGCACATAACGTCTGAGAAGCACTGGCCTAGGGCTTTCACTTACTTGCCACCTGTGCCATCAGGCTGCAGCTGTTCCAGAATAGATTTAGAACTGAGGATTATATTAATCGTCATCACCCTCTAGTGCCAGATCCACCCTCAAACCAAATACTCTCCTGCCTTCAGAGTGAAGTTAGGCAGAAAGCACTCACAAACCTGCCTTGTCCCAAACCCCTCCTTCCCTAACCCCACCCTGACCCTAGCGTCTGTGTCCACTTTAGCACTCCCAAGCCCCACTCAAGTCAATCTTTTAGATTTAAATAAAATTTAAAAAAAAAAAAAAACTGTCTCTTCAAAAAGCACACAAGCACCTGTCTTCCGTTCTCAATTTCAAAATTGGAAGGGGCCTTAAATACCATCCAGGCCATTTATCCACCCTCATAGCCCCTTTACATCATCTCAACATGTGGGCAACTGACCGAGGCTAAAAACACACTCCATTGCAAAATTTAAGTTACCAGCTGGTACAAATTCAAATCCCCCAACCTCCTACCAGCCATGGCCCCGAGAAGATACTTCCTTTTATTAATCCCACATCCCCTGCCATGTTTCATGACTACAGCCAATAGCAAAGGGGAGCTAAAAAGAGCCTCTGCCATGCCAGGTATGAGCCTTTAAAGGTATATTTGCTCAGTGATCCCAATTATTTACACAATCTGTCTAAATCTTGGTTTCTTAAACTATAAAATTGGAGAGGGGAAGGAGAGAAGAACATTGGTGGTTCTCAGACTTGAGCCACGCCAGGAGCTCCTGGAGGGCTTGTTAAGCCAAACGGCACAGCCCTTCCACCCGAGTATTCTCTGATTCGGGAAAGGCATATGTGCCTTTCAACACGCTCCCAGGGGATGCGGATGCTGCTGGGCCTGGAAACCACTGCCCTGATTGATCTCTAAGGCCTCTTCCAGCCTCAAAATTGTATTTTTCCAATTCAGTCAGATAATATTCTACATTAATCCATTTTCAGATTTGTTAACAAAGAGCAACAGAAACCTCACCTGTCTCACTGCCATATAAATCAAATTGCTTCATGTATTTTTGTTTTCTTTCTCCAATGGCATTGCCAATTCTGATTTGCCTTATAAATTCCTTAGCAGTGCTAGGCATTCAGTAGGAAATTAATAAATGTTCTTAAATGGCATTATGCAGCAAGGCCAAGGTTGTCACCCAACGACGGCCATGAGAGGCAGTCACTCCAAGGTGGTGGCTCCTGCAGCAGAAGGCAAATGATCAGAAAAACAAACTTCTCTTACCTTCCCACCCACTGTCAACCCAGCAACCCATGGTCCTCCCAACTTTCCATAATGAAAGCAGAACTTCGATCAGTAATTTCTTTGATACCTGCTGGGTAAATAGTCAAATAAACATGAACCTTTCAGACTACCAGCTATTTGCTTCTACCTTGTCTTCTCTGACATTTCTCCAGACTCTCGTATTTTTTTTTCCTTTGAAATCTAAAATATGCAGTATCTGCTGCTATCTGGTGGTAGATTCAAGAAGCTGCAAGCCAGGAAATAATACACCCCTTGGTCTAACATTTCTTTTCTTAGAACCCTGGCTAAAGCAGGAGTCTATATTAAGATTCCAGGATAACTGTATTTTCAAGAAAATGCTTAAGTTTCAGCTGCATCAAATAGTATAGTCGCAATTAAGAGGAAATACTGGGTTCAGGCTAAATACCCCACCTTCGTATTTAATACCTCTGTAACATTGACCCATTACTAAACTTTTTAAAACCTTAACTTCCTCATTCATAACAATGGACATATCAATGTACCATCTTTCTGATGCTATTGTGAGTATTCAATGAGATAATGCACGTAAGTGCTTGAAACAAAGCCTCGCCCTTACTAATGAGCCCTTGATATATCCTCCAGCTGATGGTGAAGATGATGGTGGTGGTGATGATGATGATGATGGTGATGATGTAAATCAGTTGTTCTCAATTCCAGGCCCACCGAACCACCACCACCACCAATTAAATCAGAACTCCCAGATACTCAGTCTCTCAGTCCAGAGATTCTGTTTTAATTGTCCCAGAGTGGAGGTGGGATGGAGGCAGATATTTTGAAAGCTCCCAGGCAATTCTAATGAAAACCAGTGCAGTAAATGGTCCATACCTCACAAAAGGCACCAGTAGGTCCCTGTAGACCCCATTTCTCCTAGTCAGTAGAAACCATTTGTGGAACATTTGCTGTGGACAGAACACCAGCAGGGAATGAGAAAAAAAAAAGCAGCATGGTCCCTGCTCCATATATGACAATCCAGGTGGGAGGATGAAGTGGCAGAGAGAGGTACTGTCAGGGCCAGCTGTAGATTATAGCCTGGAGGGGAGATTTCTTCCCAGTGGGACTCACAGCTGCTCTTTGAAAGAAAGCCCCAAAGAGAAAAGAGAAAAGCAGATAGAGACCATGAGAGAAAGGATTTGGTTTTCAGGGCCAGTTGTGTGAGAGAGTGGTACCAAGAAAGGAGCCACCCCTTCCCACCACCACACACAGAGACATGGACACACCTTGGCCATGATGCAACCAGTAGACCTGGCCCAACTACCCAGGATGGCCAATGTTTATTCAGCAATGCACCAAACTCCCAGTTGTTTGCTTTAATAGAAATGTGGTAAATGAGCCACAATAACTGATCATTTTTTGCAATTTTGTAAATTCAGTTTTTAAGATTCTATTTTTCACAATCCTTGACAATGTGCATTGCATTTTTTCCCCTTAGGTAGCTAAAATTTTGCTTAGGCTTTTATAGAAGTAGTTGTAGTATTAGTAGCAACCATGCCTACTGAGCACCTAGGTGCTGGGACTTTGTGTAGCTAAACCATAGATCAGTACCAGCCAGGCAGAACCACACTTTGCCTTCTAAGGCACTTTCAGTCATATGGACATACAAATGTGTGCTCATGTGTGCATCCCCTTTATATAAGGTCATCATTAAAGTCAATAATAGAAGGATACTGAGGTGGATGCTGAAAAATATCCATGATATATTATAAAAAGCAAATTGTATGACAATATGAACTATAAAATCTATTTATGTTTTTAAACTAAGAATGTATATACTATATATGTAAATAAATATAACATGTGTGGAAGGATACTGTTAAGCAATTGTTCCCTCTGGGGAGAGAGGAAAACGATTAGAGATCACGCAGGGGATAAAAACAAACTCACTTCTATGTTCTTTGGTTTGAACTTTTGGCAATGGACAAATAAGAGTTTGAAAATGTTCTAAATATTAGGAAGAGCAGCCAGGGCCCTAATAAATGAGTTGATATATCATCCGTCTGTGTACTCATATATGCCATGAGTGTGAACATATCAGTTTGGTTGCACTTATGCATGTATAGTGCACACGTGTGGTGTGCATACGTGTGTGCAGTGTGGTGTGTGGGAATGCATGCATGCATATATGTGGTGTACAAGGGCATATGTGAACATGCATGTGTGTTGTTTATGAGTATATGTCTTAAAGTTCCTGGGGCTGCTATCACAAAGCACCGCAAGTTTGGTGGCTTAAAACATCAGAAATTTATTCTCTCACAGTTCCAGAGCCTAGAAGTATGAAACCAAAGTGTCCGCAGGGCCACACTCCCTCTGAGACCTTCCTTCCCTCTTCCAGCTTCTGGTGTTTGCTGGAAATCCTTGGCATCCTTCGGCTTGCAATCTCTGCCTCATCTTCACAGGGCCTTGTCCCCTGTGTACTTGTCTCTGTGTCCAAATTTCCCTCTTCTTATAAGGACATCAGTCATATTGCATTAGGGCCCAGCCTACTCAAGTTTGGCCTCATCTTAACTAAATATATCTTCAAAGACCCTATTTCCAAATTAAGGTCACATTTATAGGACCGGGGGTGTGGGTTTAAACATATCTTTTGGGAGGATACAATTCAGCTGTCAACAGGATGTATAAAAATACAAAATAGAAAATACACACATACTTTAAATTACTTTTGGTTTATGTGTGACTAAATTCTAGGAAAATATATAAAACTTTCTATTGAAATAGATTTTACCTTAGACTGTCCTGCATACTATTAATCCTTGCTGGCATTTTCCCAAAGTTGAGATGATATAATCAATGTTTTATTTTTGTCTTTCCCATCTCCCACTAAAACAGCAGGTCCACAAACATCTTGTATACCAGGAACTCTCCAACCAGAGCACATCTGGTCTGAAAAGTCTTTGGGAAGAAAATCATTGATATTTTACTTATCTGGCCACACTGTAGCCGTTAGGTAAACTTAGAACAAATTCCGAAGTCTTACCTCTAAACCCTCACCCGAAACATTTCTTCAAATATCGTGGTCTCTAATTTGGCAACAGTTCTTTGTTTTACATTTGAGCCAGCTTATTCTAAATTAAATTCAAACACAATTTTTACAAATTGTATAGCAAGAGGATTTCTCTGCCTCAGCCAATGACCCACTAATTTAAATCCATATCCAATACAACAAAATTCAAGGTAACAGGGGAATTGCAATAATCCCTGTTGAATTATACACTTGAAATGGGTGAATTTTATGTATGTAAATTATCTTAAGAAAGTGTTAAAATAATTGTTTAAATAGGTTCATCTTTAAAAGGGGCAATTGGTAACAATCTCCATACATAACAAAAAGATTGTTTTCCTGACTGACAGCTCCTTCTGTTTCCAGGGCTGGTGCTCAGGGGAGCCACCTGATTCCAGGGTGGGGGATGGAATGGACCGCGGTGCACGGTAGTGGAATCTTACCTGTATAACTCTCTGGACCACATGGGACACTCCTTACCCAAGCTCTGCAAACTCTTGTCTGCTCTGCTCTGCCCGCAGGAGGACTACAACCAGCTGAGGCCACTCTCCTACCCCAACACGGATGTGTTTTTGATCTGTTTCTCTGTTGTAAACCCTGCCTCTTACCACAACGTCCAGGAGGAGTGGGTCCCGGAGCTGAAGGACTGCATGCCTCACGTGCCTTACGTCCTCATTGGGACCCAGGTTGAACCCGGGGCAATGGGAGGGCGGGAAGAGGAGGGAGGGAGGCTGCGAAAAAGCAAGACCCCTATAAACGTCATAGTCTACCAAACGCTGGAGAAGTCTCAGATATGTCGATCCTGTGAACAGCCGTTCTTACGGCGTGCATGATTACTTAGCCCACAGTTGAAAAGACAATAGAGCTATCTCATATGAAACAGGAGGCTTTGATATGGCCTTTAAAAATTAAGTGCTCAGTAGTTGTTGTTTTTTCAATAACAATTTTTCAAATAGACGCCCTTCTCCAGCCCTGAGCTCTCCCCCAGCCTGGAGCCCAAGGAATGAGGTAAGGGTGTTAATTACACCTGTTACCTAATATATGTTTTATCTGAAATCCACAGTTGTTTTAAAGTCACAAAACAGATGTGAATGTAAAAATGACTCCAGTGATCAGAATGGGCACAATAGGGCAGGATCTCCTTAATAAACTCCTGGAGAAGGAAGACGAATTCATTGTTCTCTATTCCCTTTAAGCCCTTCCATCTTCTAGATCTCAGAAAAGAAGTTAAAACAGGTGTACTAGATAAACAAACCTGTGATTGTAAAAGTCCTTAAAGTGTTTTGAAAGCTAATAAAATTCCATAGTTTTAATTTCCAACAGTAAACACAAATATACTCAAGACTGTTCCAACCATTTATATTTTAATGGATTTTGTCCTTGGCTTTTTAAAAATCCAAACAACTATCCCAAAGGCATAGGAATGTAATAATACTAAAGGGCCTTTTTGTTACCTGTTTCATATACTGCTTCTTTCAATATTTTTCAGCTTATATTTTCATTTGACAAGGAGAAATTTTGAAAAAACATAAAGGAAAGAAAAATATTTCCTAGAGAAGATATGTATGGATACACACTATGTGTGCGTACTTAAATAGAGACGAGGCAGAAGAATTTGCATATCTATAAATCAGAGTCCCACGAATGTCTCTGCTCTGAAGGATAATTGTTGACTTAAATAAAGTCTTTGGCTTTAAATTTCAGATAATAGTATTTGATCATATTGATGGAGCCTAGATCCTTGCTGCTAAAATGTGTGATGGGACATTCAAACATGTGTGATTTTAGCCTTTTTAAAATAGCAGATGGGCACTAAATTGAACAATTAAGTCCGTAAAGAAACAAAAAAAATATCCAAGCTTGGCAATGTGCTTATAATTGGGACCCTAATACACAAATACATCGTTTTTTCTTTAAGACACTTGCCCTAAAAAAAAAAAAAAAAAAGACACTTGCCTTCTGTGTCAACATTCACATCCATTCATGTACGCATGGATTCACATACACAGTGAGATTTTAAAGCAATCAAAATATTTAATTAAATTATCAGCCTAAACCGAACATATATGTTTTCTTCAAATTTGGTCTATCTTTGAAAAAGTTAGTGTTTATTCCTTGAGAAAACCCTTTAGAAACTCCTCTTTGGGAATTGCCTTCAGAGCCTGCTGTACGTTCATTAAATATCTTCTTCACATGTGGCATATCTTCATCCCTTTGAAAGTGGTGATTTGATTTGGAAAAGAAAAATACATATATGCATCCAGAGTCAGGAAAAAAACTATTAAATAATGTCCAGTTTGGTAATATAATTTGGAACCAAGTAAGGTATCACCATAAGGTAATAAGAGGGATTATCTTATGTATCCTATAAGTAGGTCTAGAAATAAATAGGAAATTTCAAAAATATCTGAGACAGCAATGAATCATAAGGTCCAAGCCTCCCAGAGTAACTGCTTTAAAGGGAAAAGTATAAGGAAAGCTTAGTGTATTCGTTTAAAAAGAAACCACTTTACTTTTTCAAGCATAATGCAAGCATGTATGTGCTTCCTTAAATAAAATTTAATGTGAAGGGAAAAAAGTCTATTATATCACAGTTTAAAATATTTGGTAAGGCCAGAAAAAATAAATGAGCTTATCTCATGTGTGGGTATGTTTAGTGTTTTGTGTTGTTGTTTTTTTTTTTTTTTACCAGATTGATCTTCGTGATGACCCTAAAACCTTGGCCCGTTTGCTGTATATGAAAGAGAAACCTCTCACTTATGAGCATGGTGTGAAGCTTGCAAAAGCGGTACAGTTGACTTTGAATTTAATTTTAAATGTATGCCGAAAGAGTTTGGTGTGTGACAAACAAATGATTTGGAATGGGTGAGCTAAGGAGGATTTTGCTTTAAAGCGCCATGTATTTAAAATCTTCTCTCTGTTTTATATTCTCCCCTCTGTTGCAGTCAGGCTGCAAGGAGCCATTTGGTTAGTGTTCTTGTACGCCGGCCTTGTCTCTTTTTCGTTACGAAACAAACTTGGTGAATTTAAACAGCTGAAGCACTTATTTGATTTAGCAACCTCTAGAACATCCACTTGCATATTTAGTATGAATAAAGGGAGTCATTAGGTGGATATTTGTAAATCTCACTGCTTATTATCCATGTAACTCATTTAAATGACCCCATAAGAGGCATTTTGTGATTTTCTTGGGAAAAACTTAGATTAGCATCTGGCAGGGTTATATTTGTTCAATATTTCTCACCACATAATGAATAGCCACTTAGAGAGGCGGGCTTGTGTCGCAAACAGCATCTGCAAGAGTAACATAGACCAGAAGTAACTAAGCTGGCGCATCCAAGGAGCTGTCAGGAAGATAATAGCAACTTGCTCACAGCTGGAACTGTTTTCACACGACCTTTATTCTTGAGAGCTTCACATGAAGAGTGATTTCTGTTGGGGAAACATTTAAAAAGTGTTTGCCAGACACCAAATCTTTGTCTCCCCATTAACACCAGAATATGTACAAAGCAGCATGGAAATGGACAGAGAAGGATATAAGCACTTTATGCATGAGGAGGCTTATAAAATCAGAGTTCCACGACTTGAATCCACTCCCTTATTGATTTAGTCACACACCCATCCACCCAGCATCAGAGGTTTTAGAAATTTCTGTTTTACCTTCTAAGTAACTAACCATACAAAATGCATGCCCCAGGCAGTTAGAGTTAGGAGTCATCCACTTTAAGCTGATCAAGAATAAGATGAACTACAAATTCTTCATTAACAAAAATGTATGCATTTATCTTATTAAAACTTGCTTATAGGCATCAAAGCTAAGTATGATACACTCGAAATTAAAATGAATTAAAATGATGTTCAGATGGGCGTGATGTGTGCAAACAATTCAAATTCTTGAGACACTGAGCGTTTCCTACTTATTCATTCCTACTTACTCCTATATATGATTGATATTATACATATTTACATTATTGACATTCTTAGTGATGTCATTACTGCTAAAACCGGCCATTCATGGAGTTCTTAGGATACTAAGAGCTTTACAAACTCTTATCTCATTTGATCCTCACGATAACCCTCCTAGGTAGAGAGCATTTGCCTCATTTTATGGGTGAAGAAACAGTCAGGGAGATTAATGTGTCCAGTCCACACAGCCAATAGTAACAAAGTAAAAAATTCTAATCCAGGTCTAAGGACTTCACCACCTGTGCACCTGATCATTGTGCTAAACTGTCCTCTCCAACTGTGCATTTTTCCTCCAGTAAAATGGGTACACATCTATAAATTTTTCCACCTTCTGCTTAACATTCAGCCGCAAATTTTCTCATGACGGTATATAAAAATATAGCTCCATAAATAACTTTATGTAATTCCTATCTATAAATTTTTCACAACCAGGAGGTCCCCATGGGGCCAGCAGCAGCTTTTGGCAGGAGCCTGGTTTCTGGGTTCCTTGCTTCTGGGCCCATCTCTGCAGTCATCTTGTCAGCTTCCCAGTGCTACTCCTGCATTTGGGAAGCTGTTTCTTACGCTCTGAAAAGAAGTCGTTCCAAGGCCTCCCATCTCATTTCATACTTATTTTAGGAACAATGGCTGAGTTCACCGCTTTATTGCCTTTTGCCAGTTTCTCCTAGCAACTGCTCTCAGATACAGAGAGAATCATGTTTAGCTCACAAAATCCAATTTAGAAGAAAACCAAGCAACATTTTAACTTGTTTCATCACAATTCATGTAATTATAGAGATGCTTTAAGTTTCTCTACTCTCTGACTTTTCTGTCAAGTAGTTTATTATAACAGCTAGCATTTATGGAGTGTTTACAATGTGCTGGGCATGGGGCCAAGCCATTTACATGCGTTGTCTTAATTAATCCTCACAGCAACCCCATGAGGTGTGTATATTATTATCACCACTTTCCTACAGGAAACTGAGGCTCAGAGAGGTTAAGCTTTCACAGCTAGAAAGTGGCAGAGCTACATATGGAACTGCTTTCACCACCATCATCTCCTGCCTCCTCTATATCATCTGAATAGAAACCCTTAGGTTTGGGGCCTCTCTTTTTATATACTGAAGACTCTTATTTTAATATACATATTCTCCCCATCACTTAAATGTTTTATAAGTTCCGACTTTTCATCATCTCTTGGCTCCTTTTGGTCTCCAAGGGCATTCTTTTATTTGTAAAGAACATTTTCACTTCATACATATTTATAATTCTTTGCACCCCAAATTCAACCACATTTATATAAGTATTTTGTATCAGTTTATCACAAATATTCATTGTTGCCCCTTTACTTACTTTTCCCTCTCTCTTCTTTTCACTAAAGTGGGTTTTTTTTCTTCAGTCTAATTTTCCCAGTTTTTACATGTTTTTATATGTCTATATTGCTGCTAGATTTATTGAATAATAATTGAATCCCTCAGTACCCAATACATGCCAGGTGCTAATGCTACATTTTGTTTTTAAAATTATAATTCTCTGTACATTCTCTTTCTCAAATGGCATAAGCCCTAAACATAAATTTCTAAGTTCAGACTTCCTAAGATATTTCTTGGAATGACACTTCTCCATTGTTCCTTTTTGGGGTCTTTGGCCTCTTTTTGCCCTCCCCTACCATCTTCTTCACTGGGGACCTTTGTACAATTTGGCCTTTCATTGTTGTCACTCTTCAACTCAGCACCCATTTCCTGTTGGGTTTTTAACATGCACAGGTGGAATTTAAAGCAGTAAAATTGCTGCAAAAATCCTGCTAATCAATCTTCAGTTACTTTAATTGACTGGAATCTTTAATACCCAAATCCTGACCAAAAATGTCATTGTTACCCTCTTTGCTTTGTGTGTTGGCCATTTCCTCTTTCTCCCATGGTCACCGAAAATCACTCACTTCACTACCGGGCTCTGGGTTACAGAGATGAGGGAAAGGTCTCAAGAGGCCCAGGGACTTGGAGAAGAGGGAGACAGCCACACCAAAACGGGGCAACTGAATAAATGCATATGTGCAAAGCACTGAGGTAGCAGAAAGAAGGGAGTGATTAACCCATTCCAGGAAGGAGGTTTCAGAGAAAATTTTTTGGAATAGGCGATATATGAGCCAGATTTTAAAGGATAAGGACACGTTTATCAGGGAGACACAGCTGGGGACTGGAAAATTCCAGATAAGGAGACCAGTATGTACAAAGTCATCTTTTAGAGCTTAAGGAGCAAACAGGAAAGTGATAGACCAAATTTCATCCACATGTTTTGGATCCGTTCTTTCAGGTGTTTTTAATGTGATTTGGTGGCCAACAGTTAATAATTTGGAAACTACATAAACAGCCACATTTCTGGTTTCTAAAACAAAAAATCGTAAGATCTGGCAAAACTGGCCAGCACTTCTTCATCAGCTTTTAGACAGCATATGCCACCTACAGTTTGCCACAATCCCCATCACTCCATCCAGTAAGTGCATTCGCGTTACCCACCCTTTAGTTGGCACTCTCCACTTTACAGTGTTCAAAAAAATCACTAAAAAGCCATCCAGCCTAGAAATCCTTTTCCTCTTTCAGCAGTTTCATCATAATGCCAATTTATTGAGATGGGATTTTTCTCCCAACCCATTTGGTTCTTTTTCCTCTTCTTGGCTCTCTAGTTGCCTTCTCTGTGTATCTTCCTAATTGTTAAATAAGGAATAAAGAACTTCTTTAGGTAGCAGCGTGCTCTATTCCATTAATGCCTCTTCTCTCCAGTTACAAGGAATGTCTGATTTTCCCATCCCTTCTTTGCCCATTGCCTTCACTATGCCTATAACAAGTTCTTCCATTTACTCATTATTTTTGCTCTTTTAACTGTTTCTTTCTATTTGCCAGAAAGAGTGCAGCAGAATGGGTAAGACCCTGTCTCAGGAGGCAGGCAAGCTCAAGTCTCTGCCATTTCTTAATAGTGTGGCCTTAGGGAGGTTACTTAACCTCTGGGCATCAGTTTCCCGAGCCATAAAATGAGGGCGTCTATACATTTACCTCATATGGTTCTTGTAAAGATTAAATGAGCTAATGTCACACTCTAGCTCAGCAAAACATAGTTGTTAAATCCAGCTGCCTCCCTGACACGTGTACAGCTGGAAAGGCTGTTTTGCCTTGATTCCTTCCTGTTACACTTTTTTCTCTTACTCTATGACATTTCCCACCACCACCAAAATAACCTCGAAGAAATATGAGATTTTCTTTCACTTGATTACTTATCATGGTGGTGATTTTTTTTTTAATTTCTTCTTGTTGGAACTCTATGTCTTTTATATACCTCTGGTAAATTTCCCAGCTTTCAAGACAACACATTTTGGCTTTCATAAAATTATCAGAAAAATATTCTCTCAGTTTACATTCCTCAAACTATTTTTTCTTGAAAACAAGTAATTTGGTAAAGCAAGTTTAAGATTGCTAACATGTACATAAACAAGGATCTCCAAATCCTGAATTTGCACAGAGTGATTCTAAATATTTGCTTCAAGAGGGATTTAAAGGTGCTGCTATAAGAAAAGCCATATATTCTTGAGAAAGCTTTCCATTTCACATATTTGAAGGCACAAATCATTTTTTAGCAAACTTTATAACATGGCTGTGCCTTTTCCCTGACCCAGGATGAATTTTTCTCTCATGCTCAGAGCACTTAATACATGGTTAACCACAGACCCACATCTTCACTGGGTTCTATTTCTCACACGTATTTCCCAAATCACACGCAAAATCTGTTTGCTACTTTTCCTGGAACTAATCCGTACATTATAATGTCATATTAACCCAGTAACAATAATGCCTTTGTCTACTGTTTCATTATCTTCAGAAGTGTCTGAATTGAGAAAGGCAAGTTAGGGCTCTTCCTGTACCATCAAAAGGCAAATTCTGACACCGTCAGCAGCACTCCGGAGGGAGCAGAAGGAGACAGTGCCTGCCCCGGGCAGGTCCAAATGTCACAGAACCCCATGTGTAATCCGAGCTCAGCCCGACTCTCCTAGAATTTCTGGACTCCAACAACCTGAGGCTTGTGATCATTAGTGGGGAGGTAGTCCTCATAGTGCAGCCCTGCAGCATTTTCTGGGTGTCTTTTTCAGGATGACTGACAAGAGCCCTTCACATTTCCAGATTGGTATGCTTTTCACATGTGTTCATATCAAGCATTGGACATCATGCCAAAATACAAGTGACATTCCATGACATTATTAGGAAAATTGTCTCTGCCTTTTATGCTTCTTTGCATCTAATGGTTTTTTAATTATAAGGAAGTTATTTCCTAATCCAAAGGCAAAATGGCAAAATGAAAGCCATAAAATAGATTTTTAACATCCAACATCTTTTCTTTTGTGAGTTCCTTTGGCTCATACAGTAACTATTCTTAACAGCAAAAAAGAAAAGAAAGAAAAGAAAGAAAGAAAGAAAGAAAGAAAGAAAGAAAGAAAGAAAGAAAGAAAGAAAGAAAGAAAGAAAGAAAGAAAGAAAGAGGAAGGAAGGAAGGAAGGAAGGAAGGAAGGAAGGAAGGAAGGAAGGAAGGAAGGAAGGAAGGAAGGAGAAAGAAAAAGAAAACAATGACCATTGGAAAAGTTAGGTAATATTTTCTGGACACAACCAACAACAGAACTTTATTTTATGCATTTTTTCAAAGTATAAAATAAAGTTGGCTTCCAAATAAGTGGACAACCTCTTTTCATTAATTGACAAATTGAGCAGATTCTTGGAGAGTTATGATAAAGATCACAGTTACTGTCATGGAACAAGGAAAAGAACACAAATCAAAAGACCCATATTCTAGGTCTAGTTTTTTCACTTTCTAGTTGGGTGCCTTTAAACAATTCACTTTGCCTTCTAGGTCTGTTCCCACTCTAGTCTAAGTTAACCCACAAATTCCTTTAGTCCAGACATTGTAAATTGTCTGGTTGCTGCCAAATACATCCCACATGAGTGTTTTGTTTGGCCCACAGAGTGTTTTAAAACTTGATAAATAGTAAATAAGAATCCACATTTCCTGCTCCTCTTGAAAAAAGTATAAAGATGGGCAATAGTGAATCAACATTTCCACTTGGCAACAATTGTCTAAAGCTGAGCAAGATTATTCACTCTAGAAGGGACAAGAACTTTACAGTCCATCACAATCCCCACCCCTCCATTTTGTCTCGCACCAGCCCTGCTTCACTCAGTATGTAAGCTACTGGCCCTAATAGGCATATGAGTGTGCTATCATGCTTTAGCCATTTATCTGCCCTGGTTTCCAGAAACATACCATCCAGCCACCCTCTTCTGGATCTACTTTAATTTTTCAAAATTATTATTGTAATGTGAAGCATAAAGTAAAAGCATTTCACCAGATGTCCTTAATGTTAAAAGGCACATGTTATTGTTGGCTTATGCTGAGTTTGCGAGCAATTTAAATCCCCAGGTCTCTTTCACATGAAACTGACTGCCAAACATGGTCTGCTCTGACCTATGATTTTTTTTCATGAGAATCTATAGTTCTGGCCTGAACTTCTATATTGCTCACACGATTTTGTAACCATCAAATATATCATACTATGAAATCATCAAAAGCTTCAAAATAAGTCCCTAAGCAACTACATGATATGTTATCACCTATGTACACATAGACTGTATACTGACAAAGAATATGCCTCATCAGTAAAAGTATTTTATTATTTTTATATTAATATTTTGCTTTTTTAAAAAATTGTTTAAAATATGCCTTTTAAATTATATTGAAACTCAATAATAACAACCAGACATTGCCTTTATGAGAAATATCTTATCAGAAACACATTTTAATCAAGCACAGCCTATAAAACCATATCATCTGCTTTTTCTATATGCTTTGTCAACCAAGTTGACGCCTTGCCTTTACACATATGGAAGGAAATACATTCCTCTTGTACTTGATTTACATATTCTGCATACAAATAAGAGGATATTAAAAACAACATCATGTAGTCGTGTTGTTCACAAAATATATTTAAATCGTATCATTGGTTTTGAATCTGCTCTCTTAATTTTTTATATTTTTACATGGTATATATTCTTATATTAGGGATAAATGGTTATGGGTCACTTTTGGAATCTGTTGCCTGTAACCATTTGTTGCTAGGAAAAGAATGATAAAAACATGAAAATACGAAAAATTAGGAGAACAGACTTAAATTGAAATGCAAAAGAAAAAACAAAGGGCAAACCGACTCCTGGGCCCATCTGTGGCTGGGCAAAGGGCTGATACCAGTGTGCCTTCCTCTCCTTACCACGCAGTGGAATCTCATGCCTTTCTCTCTTGTGTTTCAGATCGGAGCGCAGTGCTACTTGGAATGCTCAGCCCTGACTCAGAAAGGTCTCAAAGCGGTTTTTGATGAAGCGATCCTCACCATTTTCCACCCCAAGAAAAAGAAGAAACGCTGCTCCGAGTGCCACAGCTGCTGTTCAATTATTTGAGGTTGCTGGAGACCCACCTCCATCCCACCTAAGAGTGAGAATGACAGCCGATCTCTGGGGCCAAGCTCAAGCCAAAAAGAGGGGCATGACCAGAAAGGAACTCACTTCACGCAGAGGCTTGCTCCTCCACCCTGGGAGCCCTCCCAAGCACAGCACCCTACTCAGCCAACTGCCACGACCTCCCTCCCAGCCAGAAGCAGTGCGTTGCATACTACGAGAATGCTGAGACCGGATTTCAGACCGCTGCTAGCCCGTTGGAAACAAAGGCAAAGGCCATCTTGCATTTTACACCTTCTCCTCCTGGCAACATGAAGCTGGTAGGAAATCACTGCAGGAAAATCAAAAGGGGAACTCAGTTCCCGTATTGGTGGCCTTATTTGATGCCTTTTACGAAACATGGGACTACAACACTAACCTTTTTTTCTGAATCTGCTCTTCTACCCATGTGCTATAAACTCATTTGTATTATTTCAAGAAATTTTCTACTTTCCGGTGTACTCAGGCCTTATAAATCCACACTAAATTAGCCCAAAAATAAGATGTTTTATATTAATTTCTATTTTCAGTGTGTTTCTACCAAAGCTATTAGAACCAACATGTACCTCTGAATGCCTGACTACAAGAAGCAAGAAAACTTTAAACCTTGTGGAAATAGCCATGATGTTTGAACCCGATTGAAAGAAATGCCGTCTGAATTGTTGCAGGTCCACATTTCTGCCAAAGGTGACCCTAGAAATGCTTAATTGGACGGGCGGCCTGATTTTTGCCATATTATTTTGCCATGATAAATTGGAAATGAAATGTCTTTAAGAAAATAGTATTTCTGCTTTTCATTCAAACTGATTGTGGGGAGGAGAGTGGTAGGACCAATCTTTTCAATTATTCTTTATCTGGCCAAGTGAACTTTCCTGTTCCGCCCCCCCCCATTGCATTCCTTTTCATCCCTTGATTTTACTTCTTCTCCTGTGCCTGGCTCCTTTTGCTTTCCTCAGTCATTACCAGATCGAAAAGAAGGATCTAGCCATTGGGCATGGAGAAGCAAGTGTTTAAAAGTCTCCAAAATTCAAGTAAAGTGTCTCAGTTTTTCCACTTGCTTCAACTGAAAGTGCTTCTCAATTTGACCTGTGTGAGCCCCCATTCCATTGAAATGTCATTTTTCAGGTACAACTGGTACTAAAATAGTGTCTCTCCCTATTTCCTAGATGCATTGTCCTGAATTTAGGGACTAGATCAGTGGGTACTACCCTCTGGTTCCATTTATTCCCTCCCTTCCAGAATGATGTGATTCATAAAACAGGAACTTTGGCCTTGGGCAAGTAAAAGCTTCCGGTAAAGAGTCATGTGCCATTTCTATACGAATCTCCCAAACAGCCAGGAATTCTTGTATCATAGAGTTACTTCCTTGCTTTTAGTTAGAGCCTATGGGGGCTTTTAATTAGTTTTATTTGCTTATGTGTATCCTGGAAATACCCAAGTAGACACTTAATTTTTTATTTCAGTTGCATCAGGAAAGTGCTGTTTTGCAGCAAGAAATTACAGCAATTTCAGTTTAAGACCTTCCTGAGTCAAACTCTTGTTGGAAAAATCCAGTCTTTCTAGTCCCTTCTGTTCCTGGTAGAAATACATAAAGCAAAGAAGCATATGATATTGGTATTTTTCTATCAAAATCTTCCACGACACTTTTTTGTTTCTGTTTGTTTAGAATTTCTGAAATGTGTTTTCCCCTCTTCCCTATTTCAAGTTTTGTTTTTCTTCTCTCTCATTTAATTGCCAACCATTCTCTTAAACACACACACACCCCCCACAACCTATAAGAAAATGGGAGTTTTTAAGTCAAAACTGGGCATTTAAAGAAAACAAGAAATTTCTGCTTTTGTAAATGGAACTCAACTGTGTATAAACTCCACAGAAGTTATGAATTCATCCTTTTCAAACAGTAAAGTGCACATGGTCCCACAATAAACAAGCGCTGTTGGCCAGTTTTGTTACATTATTGCATAATTATGTCTTGCTAACCGGTCACTCCTTACTTTTCATTGACATGGAAGAAAAATTGAGAACAAGATGTTGTTCCACCAAGGAGAATTTTCCAGATGTGTCCACTCAAACGAATGAATCCCCAAGTCACACGTCCCTCAGTGGGCCACAGGGATTAACTTGTTCACAGAACTTGGATGGAGCCTGTGGGTGTCTGAGTGAAGCACAGGTTCCTAGAGATCTTAGGAGCTAATTACTGAATAAAACCATGAAGGACAAAGAAACCTAAATGAGTTAATGATATTCTACCAAATTAATCACTTATTCCCCGTTTCATGGCAAGATCTAGTATATTTCACACAAATGCATTTTTTACCACAAAATTGAATAAAACTATGTTCTGAAATCAAAGATAAGAAGAAACATAGAAAACAGAAGAAGGTTCTTTTAATGGACCACGCCATCTTCCAAAGTCAAGAAGGAACAATCAAGCTCTATTTGAGGGTAGAGTCTTAGCTTTTCAGAGCAGGAGAAAACCTAAAAAAAAACTATAGCCCAACCTCCTCATTTTACAGATAGGCAACTCAAGTCCAAATGGGCTAAGAGAGATGTGTTTTGGCAGATATCAGTTTTTCTGGCTTCCATTCAGTGCCCTTCAATTTTCATATTATGATCTATTCATTATCGAACATTAAGTTTGAGTTTTGCAGGCATATTATAGGAGTTGCAGCTGTTCATTCTATAGATTCCAACCACATTTCAAATACATGACTTCATGCAATTTGGCCACTATAAATAAGGTAACCCATCAAACTAGTAATAACCTAGGGGCAAGAATTTGATCTGTGTACTAATATGCCCGGAATCCACAGTACACAGAGATATAATCCCAATCTAGTGGCTCAATTAAGTAGCTGGTTTGACAGATAATTTTCACCCAGATGGCTGGGTAGTAGAATTAATGAACTCCTTAGGCTATTGTAGAAGCACAAAATGACTAAGATACAGGTCAAAGCCACATCCACCGTAATAAATCTGAGCTGACTTCCACCAAGAAAATTTATACTCAAAGAACAATTACTGAAGGCAATAATTGCAGCAACCCTAAGCCAAGAGTCCTAAACTGGGAAATCTAAATCTAAATCATACACATATGACAGGAAGAGGGAACTGATCCTGATTCTGCAGTGACAATATGTCTGGTCATGACATGCATGAGATCAATACACTAGAGGCTTCAATAAGAAATATTTGACTTCTGGTGAGCCTTTAAAGTAGCAGAATTACATTCATAAAAGCAAATTTATCCATGAAGCCAAAATGACTGTAGATTGGAAATTGAGGCTTTGCATTTTAAAATGTTTGACACCATGCTGGGGATTATTACCTAACCACTTATGTCTTGCTTTTTAAGCTCATCCCTATATTTAGATTCCAGTATGTAAAATGTGCATTCTCTCTCAGCAGAGAGAATTCCAGGTCACTGGCTCTTCTCCTAAGAGTCATTTAGTAGGTTGCCCAAGTACAAATAAGGAAACTGAACAAAATATTTTCATTTCAAGGACCATTAGAAACAGAAAGGAAAAGAGAACATCAGGAAAGCCAATTTTCTTACAAAGGAAGTTAATTTTTAAAAGGAAAGTTTAGAGAATATAGAGGGAGCTAAACCTAAGGAAAAAACACACCTGACATTTCTCCAGGAGAGTTGCTAACTTCTGCCTGGCCTCTAGAGGCATGGGGAAGAAGGGGCTGTTCAGTTAATAGTTTCCATGTTTCTGGATAGCTAAGTAGAATGGTACAGGGTCAGCCAACACTGTTGGCTATTAATCATAGGAGCAGACTCGATAATGCCTCCTCACAATTGGTTAAAAATGAATGAAATAAAAAAAGAGAGAATGAAATCTTAGACAATGTTCTTTTGCATCATCAGGAACCTGAAACTTTAATAGCAGTGTAGCTCACCACTCTCTCACCTTTCCTGCTTACATAGAGCAGGCAGGCAAGGGAAACTTACTGAGAAATACAAGTGAAGAAATGATTTTGAAGGTTTCCTTAAGTACTAAGAATGACATGAAACCTGAAAATGATGACTTAAGAATATCTGGAAAGACAGTTATTTGTACAATTGATATTTACTCATCTTCAGTGGAATATCTCTAAATAGGCAGATTGTACTTTAAATGTACACAGCAATAATATAATGAAAAATCATGAGATAAAGCCACAGTTCACGGTACTTGAATGATCAGAAAGGAAATTAAAGTGCCAGGCTCTACTCAGAGGCACTTCAGGCATCAGAGGCTTGAGATGTGCTCTGTGGAGATCTGGGGAGAAAGTCAAGGAGGCTTTGGCTCATCTGTGAATTAGTGGGATGCAAGTTCAATGACAATGATTGGCTTTTAAATTCCACTATAGGAAATTAGAGTAAAATCTGCATGATTAATCTTGGTCATAGTCTTTTTTAATTCTCCCTTAAAGAATATATTTTTTAAAGTTGTCTTGTTGAGAGAGAGAGTTAAACACGTTCTATCCTGGCAATTTCATTCTCTTCTATGAATTCTGCAGTGACTTCAAAGTGTTATGATACTAGCTAGAGTCATATTGTTGGATTTTTAGCCATGTCCTGCAAACTTCCAAGCCAGCATATGCAGTTATCTTTGCTGAAAAGGCTTTGACCAGTGTTGTGGGAGAATAATATCCAGGACAATCTGAGGGAAAGGTCCCTGAGACCCAGATTGTGTATCGTCTACAATCAACCTTGACACACAGCTTCCCGGTCAGGTCACAAGTCAGTCTTTGGAGTTTATATTAGTACATTAATGGGGAAAAAAAAAAGAAAGAAACATTTCCAGAGTAGGGCACTATGTTTGAGCAGCTTTGTAAACACACCTAAAATTACCACCACCTGCCATTTTTTAAATCAATTTTTTAACAAGATTTTCTCCTCCTAGACGAGCCATGAGCAGAAAAGTTAATGAATTCTATATTCTTCTCATCACCTGGTTCAAATTGCTTTTTGCTCTGAGTAAATAATAATTACTATTTAAGTATATTCTAGTAGACTGTTATCCCAACTGAAACAGTTCATATTCTTTCCAATATAATCTCTACAGAGAAAATGAGAGACAAGGGAAGTACAGCTGGCCTGCTCTCGGGTTAGCTTTCTCACAATCTGCATCTTTTGAAATGGCTATTCTATGTACAATTTTCATAATTAGTGGAACATTATTTTAAGTACTCTTTACCCTTGCAATTTACTCTGTGCCATGTTCTGACTTTTAAGTCATTAAATAATCTGTCCTACTCTCTTTCCTGGGTCATCTGAGAGGTCTCCATCAGCCATTCAAGGAAACTACCTTCCACAAGCCTCTGTTAGAATGAGAAATCCTAGCCCCTTGCTACTCAAAGTGTGGTCCATAGACCAGCAATGTTGGCAGCATCTGAGAGCTAGCTAAGACTGCAGAATCTCAGGCTCGCCCAAGATGTCCTAAATCAGAATCTGCGTTTTAACAAGACCTCCAGATGATTTGGGTGCACACTACAATTTGGGAAGTACTGGTCTTCCCAAAGATCATCATCATTCTTTACATTCGAAACATGTAGCTGCCTGACACAAAAAGATCAGGAAGAAACCATCAACTTAACCTGTCTCTGTGATGCTACTTTTGGGTGTTCCTTAGACTAATATTTCAGTTCACATTTAGCAGTAAGTAAAAGGGCCATCATGCAGTCCTTTCTTTCTCGTGTCATGTGCTGTCCAGCTGCAGTAAAGGAATAAGCATATTTTGGAATCAAAAGCAGAAAAACAGTAACTGGTTTGAAAGATCTGCTAAATCTAAAGGACTTCAGTTCTGAAAGTTTCTTTGGTGTTTATAAGAGACAGAAAAAATTCCCCCCAAAATTATTTTCTAAGAAGAAATAAGATAAATTCATGTCACATTCATTTATAAACATATAAAATGAGGAAAAAACAAATTTCTGAGGTATAAAGTTTTTGGTGAGGTTTCTGTCTTCATTGCTTAAGCTATAGTTTAGATGCCAGAATAAGAATTGATGACATGTCCTCTAAACATGGCATTCCATGGACTCATATCTTTAGTGCCTTCACACAGACCAGAGTTTTATGCACGTATTCAACTTGTTCATATATTCAACATATTTTTACTAAACATCATTGTGGAATATGCGCTTTTCTCCATGCCCACACCCCACCATATATACAAGAACCCTTAAAAAACTGTACACAAACTGAAAGAGAAAGAGAGAGAGAGAGAAAGAGAGAGAGAGAGAGAGAGAGAGAGAGAGAGAGAGAGAGAGAGAGAGAGAGAGAGAGAAAAGAGAGCACCTATTGCCTTATTGAAATCCTATTGTTGCCCAAGAAGTTCTAAAGGCAAATTGCACCTGAGGGCAAACAAATCAAGAAAGATCACAAGACTCACCACTTCTCTTGTACCTGCAAATGGCCTAGTTAATTTCCTGGCTAGGATATCAGTGATTCTATCCCAGAATAGGACCTAATGTCATTGTGCTAGTGCAGTCGTTAATGGCTCACCTGATCTCTGAAGGACCATCTTCCATTTCCTGCGGCAGGCTTCCCTTTACTCTACTGACACAAGTTCTGACTGAGGAGGCTTTGGTACTCTAGATTAGGTGTCATCCTCCACACTCTAGGCTGAAAGAAACCACCTGTGTCCCAACAGTGCCCTTAAACTGAAAAGCTCTCAAACTGGGACAGCTTTTACATCTGGGAGTGGCTTGGCAACCCAAAGTGGCTAACATTTTTGGAAGAGTTTGATCAAATCCATAAATGGAGTCTTAACAAATACTATTTTAATTTTTGCAAATGTATCCATCATTTCTTATTGTAACCACTGGTACAAGCCGCCAAAACGTGCTTCTTATTCTGTCAAGATTCCACCAAGACCTGAGTATCTGCCTACGGTCTGCCATCACACCTGCCCACCCATTTGCTTTCTTCCCCAGGTCACAAAATAAAGTCAGTTTTACCCTCTGCTTAAGAAACTAATACAAGAAGAAAACTGGCATCAATAATTTCTCTTCAAGAATCCATTTACTTGTAATTTTAAAATGTTTAATTCCTGGTCGCTTTCTTCATCACAGTAAAAGAAAACATCCCAGTTCTGAGATACCGCAAAACCTCTCTTCATTTGAATAAAA
>PVKH010004462.1:0-23333 GCA_004027955.1 Chaetophractus vellerosus
GAAAATTCCTCACCTCCCAATCTATTTCACGTTTTATACTGCTGCTATGCACTTGTGTATCACAGAATTCAAGAACTTAAGGATCTCAGAGTCTATGAGACCTTTCCCTTACTGAAATTTTTACCATATTCCAGGCTCTCTGCTAAGTCCTTCATCTGTATTTCATTCAATCTTTTAGAGTCCTCTGAAGTAGTTATATTATCAGTTAGATTACATATAGATGGGGAAATTGAAGCTTAGGGAAATAACTTGCCCAAGGTCATCCAGTTACCAAATGGTACTGGGGTATATGAACACAAGACTCTGATTCTAATGTCACTACACAGCAATACAGAAAAAATACTGTTGTATATACAGCATCACATAATTCCTCATATACATTACTTAAAATTTTACTCATGGCAAATAATGACTTATGAAAATTTCACGTTTAATACAGGCAACTTAAAGACAAGCATGCATGTGGAGGCAGTGGCCACCGGAGGTTCTGAGGGGAGGGACAGGGAAAAATGGGTATAATATGGGGGCATTTTCAGGACATTGGAATTGTCTTGAATGATGTTGCAATGACAAATATAGGCCATTATATATCTTGTCATAACTTACAAAATTGTGCGGCAGAAAGTTTAATGTAAACTATAATCCACACTTAGTGGCAATGCTCCAATATGTGTTCAACAATTCTAACAAATGTACCACACTAATGAAGGATGTTGTTAATGTGGGAAAGTGTGGGAGGGGTAGGGAGTGGGGCATATGGGAATCCCCTCCATTTTTAATGTAACATTTATGTAATCTAAGTATCTTTAAAAGAAAAAAAAGCATAACTTGTCTATAAGTAACCAATCATCGCTGCCTAAAAGAATTTGAAAAACAGAGTAAAATCATGAGAACTTCACATAAAACACCATAAAAAAAAGGTACCAAGTGGAAACTAATTCTGTTTTTTGCCTAACTTAACATTAAGTCCTTAGAACTTAGCTGTTTTACAAGCCCCTTTGTTAGATTTGGCTTTTTATTTGGCTGTCTAGAAATTTAAAATTGTAGTTTTCAATCTAAACCTAGAATTTAAGATAATTTATAAGATAAAAATCCTTCAAGGTAATTTCCTTTTTTTCTACATAAAACATAAAAGTAATACAGAAATGAAATCACCTTAATATACCCAACAGTATGGAGCATAGTCTTCCAAATTTAAAAAATTATATAACCTAATTTTTTAAAAAAGGCATCCTTTTATACATATCATTTTGTAACTTCTTAATGAAACAACAATATTTTTTGCATATCCTCCTTGTTAGGACATATAAAATCTATTATATTCTTTTTAATAGCTATATACTACCATATTGTATAAATTATATGATGAGTTGTCCTATCCTAACTGATGGACATTTAGGCTATTCCCAAAATTTCCTGTTATAAATTTATTCTTTAATATTCTAATAAATATTCTTATACACACCTTGGTATACTTGTGGGTGCATGCCTGTAAGAGAAATTATTTTAATAGCTTGTTTAAAGATGCCTGCAAATTCTTTGCTACATCTCTCATGCAGAAGGGAGAGTCTGTTTCTTACCCCAAACCCTTTAGAATCTGGGCTGGTCAGATTCTGACCAACTGAATATGGCTATATACTTTCCAAGACTGGAACTTAAGAGAGCTTGAGCTTCTGCCTTCACTGCTTGGAACATCCCTTCCTGGAACCCAGATGCCATGCTGAAACGCCCAAGCAGACACAAGGAGAGGCCCATATGGGGGACAGCCGAGGACACCCGCTTACAGATCAAGCTGAGTGCCTAGCCAGCAGCAGCCAGGATCAACTTAGTAGGAAGAGTAAGAGATACACTACAGCAGAACTAATTAATTTAAAAAATAACTTAAAAGGAGTATTTCTAAGCCAGGACTTGCTGGGTTGGAAAATAAAATTCTTTTTCACACCCAGCCTCTTCAGCTGACAAAAAATTCCCTAAAAAGTGGCCAGCCTTAAAGCTAAGATCAAATTCAGTGTACTGCCAATAAAATGTGGCCTCAGGGTGAAAAGTCAAGTCAAGGATATCCCTTTGTTAAGACCCCAGAAAGATTTTAAGGCAATGCCTTCAAAGACTCTCTTAGCTAGACAACAG
The DNA here is from genome assembly GCA_004027955.1 of Chaetophractus vellerosus. Taxonomy (NCBI): domain Eukaryota; kingdom Metazoa; phylum Chordata; class Mammalia; order Cingulata; family Chlamyphoridae; genus Chaetophractus; species Chaetophractus vellerosus. Next base: position 2,128 of record PVKH010004462.1, read on the forward strand.
AGCTTTTAAAAATCTTAATGGCATCAGCCCACAGCATTCTGGTAGATGAAAGCAGTGACTCTAGCAGACAGCCCCAGCTGAGGTTGACCAGCCCCATCTCAATTCCCAGATGGCAGCCAGTACCAAATGCCAGCCATGTGAGTGAGGCATTTTGGCGCTTTCACCATCCCAGCACTACCAGCCAACACCACAATTAGTCCACTGAATGTGAAGAAAGCCACAGAGTAGTGAGTAATAACTACTGTTGTTCAAAGCCACTAACTTTTAGAGTGTTTGTGTAACAATAGATAATAAAAACATTTATATTGCCAAAGTGCCCTCCAAAGGTCTGTATCACTTTATACTTCCACCAACATATCTGTGAGTACTCTTTCTCCAATACCGTAACAGATAATAGTTAACAGATTTGAGTCTTAGATAATTTCATAGTCCAAAAACACCTTACTTCAGTTTGTTAAGATCTTAGCCCTTTCATTCATATAATTTGCCTAATTTTATGCTGCTTTTTGATTTGTAGGATTTAAATTGGTTTTGACAAGGCTACTTAGTCCACTTGTATATATATCATCAAAGGGAATGTTATATTAAATTAAAATAATACACATTAAAATTGGAGCAACAAATTTAAAAAGTAATTTAAATTCATACCTCTTTTCTATAATGATTGGCAGCATCCAAATTATCCAAGATTATGGTGTCTCCTAACAGCATGCCAAATACTAAAAAATTCAATAAATGAATTTCTTAAATTATGACACTTTATTTGGTGGTATTAAAATGTAACACATTGTAAATCTTTCTAAGATTTGATTAGAATGCTAATGTTATTTAAGTTTATCTAACACTTTCCTCATAGAAAAATCTAATAGAATTAAGTATTAATAAATCTATCACTTACAAAATAAATACAAACATTTTTTCATAATCAATAATTTATATATCTGTAACATCTGTACTAAATAAATCAAACATAACATCCTTTACCTGTTTCACAATGTTCTGTATTATCTGGAAATGTTAACAAATCTCGGGCAAAGACTGGATCTCCAATGGGTTTAAAATACAATTTTCCATTTCTTAAATGAGGTAGAGGCCTGAATTAAAGAAAGTTTAAAAAACACAACTTTTTAATTAAAATAACAATAATAGGAAAAACATATGGATATATTATAATTTTGATTGTATAATCAATTCCCCATCCACCACAGTTGCTACTTCTAAATGATCAGCTATTGTGCCCTCAGAAATGAAAACAAGGTTGTTAACGAAGTGTGTTCATTTGCGACAAAGACAAAAATAACGATATAATTCACGTCACTTTTCAGATTGAGATATCTATGGGAGAAATCATTTTAAAATTCAAGGCTTTGATAAAAAACAGAAATTATATTTCAGAAAAAACTTATCTTTTATTTTTCTAACCTTTTCCAATCTGGAAGAGTCTTCTTATAAATAGAATCAAGGGGCAACACTTGCTGACGACCTTGGGTTTCATCATAGATACGGCGAGCAGCATCAGTGGTGAGGGTGACCACACAGTCCATGTCACTTGCCAGATGCCAAGAAATAACCATTGCAGCTCTATCATCTTCAATTTGTGCTAAATGTGCAATCTACAACCCATTAAAAAATACTAAGTAAGCTTCTTTCTATATAACTTGTCATTCATACTTCTACCATATTATCTATGCTAAATGTCATTTTTTCCACTAAAGTGTAAGTTCTATCAGGACAAGGACTATGTTCCATTCATTTTTATATCCTACAGGGAGAGCATATTTCAGTGCTGGTACATAATAGGTGATTAATAAATGTTTACTGAATTAAGAAATTTCAAGTAAAAAAATTTTTAAATCCTTTATAGAATTTGATATTAAATATTTTTAAAGCCCAGGTCCATTAGCAAAAACTTTTCTTAAGCATTTACATGAATTTAAAAATAAAGTCTCAAGCTGTAAAAAACTCACCAGCGTTAACATTAAACTGTACATTTATTCTGTTGTTAAATTTTGGAAAAACTACTCCAGATTACACTACAGTAATTTTGCAAAAAAGCAAATAAAAATACTTGGAATTTTATTAGCAAATTAAAGATGATTTTTTTTGGTCCAATCTCAGTATCTCTACAATTGGGATGTGTTAATCTTAAAATACATTAAATAATATACACATAAAATAGTGAAGTTTTAAGATTCAATTCAACTTATATAAAGTTACATAACATACCTTTCTAAGTAGATATTTTATTCCAATACTATTTCTTTTAGAAAACAAATTTAAGAATCACAAGTAAGAATAGTTTCTTCTGCTTAAAGGAACACTTCTTTGGAGTATAGGATGAAGAATTACTCTCCTGTTTACAAACACTAGCCTTCACACAAGCATTCCTGGGCCAAAATTCCACCAAGGTTAGAATAGTGGCCAATTTCAAAATTGCTCACTGATGGGAATGTCAATTCTATCAATTCTACCCTTTATTCTTACCTAACCTGGTAGCAAAAACCTGCCCTAGCAATGAGAATGTAGTGTGTCATTGTTGAAACATCATAATTTCTACCCTTGTATTCAATTCTCTATGTTAGTGTAAGAAAGGTAAGAAAACAGGCATGCAAAAAAACCAGCTCATAAAAATGGAGATGAAAAAAATTTCCTAGCCAATGCAGAAAAGATTAGTAGAGACAAAGCAAATTAAGTGACCTTATTTTACTGCAACTATAATTTTGTAGTTAACCACAAGTACCCTAGTCTCATAACTGGTATATCTGTTCCTAAGTGAAGATACTCCTGGAAGCTCACTAGACTCCTTTAACATTATGCTTACGCAAACTTTCACATGACACAGAGTATTCACAACAGCACTGTTTTCTCAAAAATCAAATCATAAGATACAAACTCACATTTTGTTTTTACTTGCTGAGTAAATAAAATGTTTTGCTCCTTCAAGCTTCAACTACTTTTCCAGCTCTAGAGAGTCTACTTTAGGCATTTTTGAGGATGTTACTAATTTTTCCTCATTTGGGAATGGGTGATGAGTATGGCACGTTAAAAAAAAAGAAATACAGACGGAACTTCAAGACAATTGGAGTTAAGGAGGAAATAACTAAAGCAGCCAAGTTAATTAAAGTATTCACAGTGTTAAAACTAAATACGGGAAGTGGATGTGGCTCAAGTGGTTGGGCTCCTGTTTACCATATGGGAGGCCCCAGGTTCAATTTCCGGGACCTCCTGGTGAAGGCAAGCTGGCCCGTGCGGCGTGGTTCGCGGACGCCCCCCCCCCCCCCCCCCCCGCAGTGCAGTGAGCTGAGGTGCAGCAAGATGATGCAAAAAAGGGAGACAAGCAGACAGAAAAACACACAGCAAATGGACACAGCAAGCACAAGCAGCAAAGGGGAGATAGATTGATAGACAAATAAAATAAATCTTAAAAAAAAAAAAAACAAATATACTAAGTTTTGGGGGGAAATCTCTCTTCATCCCTCACTATATTCAGTATTACTCATTCTAATTTTAGTACAAATAGCAAGAATATTTTTTTTTTTAAAGGAAATAAGGAAGAAGATTAAGGATCATTTGGAGGAAGTAGAGTTTTACTTTTTCTGGTTAGGGGTGGCTTGCACTTAATGAGGGATCAGAGGAAAAACTATATAAAGTGAGGTTTTGAAGATCTCCCCCAATTTCCAAGATATGTTATGGGAAACTTTAAAATATATATCTCTTGTCAAAATTAATTTTATACTCTAGTAAAAATCTTACATATCCAAGAATTTTGCATTGGCTAAACCACTGAAATATGGAACATTAGTATCTGAAACAAGACTATCCGTGAATATATGAATTCTTAGAATCACATGACTGCTGCATTCTAGAAACTAGTTCTGAGGAATAACATTTTATGTTGGCATCCTGTTATTCAATATGATTTTACATTCTTAATTTTTTAAGTTTACAGACTTTTGAGTTTGGATAACAATGCAAAAAGGTTTAGGTCGTAAAGACTGCTATACAATTTTAGAGTAACCACCACTCCCTATTTTCCACGTGTAGTTCCTTTGCCGCATTAGAGACAGTACATAAAGAAACTGACATGGACTTTGGAGTAAGGAAGACTTTGATTTACATCTAAGATCTGCCTCTTACTAACTATACTGACATGTTATTTAAGTTCTCTGAAGTACAGTATACTCATCTATAAAAGGAAGAATGTTAACTCTCTTGGCAACAAGTATGTATAAAGTTTTGTTTTATATTGTTTCTTTTGTAAGTTCCAGGAGCATCCCAGAATAGATTCTTTAACAACATTAGACTCATAACTCAGAAAAATTGTGATCTTGCTCTCTCTTCTGTTACTTAAGTTTGAGTTACTTGTAAAGGTCCTGGTTACCTATAAAGCCATATGACAAAGCTTCTCTAAAGAGATGTCAACTTCTGTCACAGCCCTCAATAGTAATAAGAATTATGGAATAATTACGCATTTCAGGTTTTTGTTTTTTGTTTTTTGAGGTATCGGGGACTGGGGATTAAACCTGGGATTTCGTATGTGGGAAGTTGGCGCTCAACCACTGAGCCACATCGGCTTCCCTGAGTTGGCTTTCTCATTTGTTTTGCTTATTGTTTTTTGTTTTTTTTTAGGAGGCACTGAGAACTGTACCCAGGACCTCCCGTGTGTGTGTGGGGGGGGAGGGGGGGCACTCAACTGCTTGAGCCACATCCGCTCCGCATTTTAGTTTTAACTCTGGCCAAATCCCATAGGTAACAAGAATAGGTAACTGACTGGAAAAAATCCAAAGTGTAGAGAAATGGACACTCAATTATAATGTCATTTTTAAACAATGCAAGATGTAAACAAACAAAACAATGTCATATGCCTCTTTAAATGGCTTAAACACAAACCTTTCCCAAAACATCTGCACTGCCTTTAGTGTAGTTTGGAAGAGTACATGATCTTCTAGGCTTTTTCTTTAATTCCTCCTGTTCTGATTTCTTTCTTTTCAAAAGTGCTTCAATGTGTGCCATCTGTAATTTATAAGGAAATATTAATTACAAAGCTAACTGTACTTCCACCAGACAGCCTATAATGACAGCTGAGAAATCAATTTTGAAAACTCAACATAAAAATAAGTAAGTAGGCATTGTTTTAAAAGGCAATTGTTATAGTAATGCAAAGCTTCCATCACATTGATTTTTTTTTAAATCTTGGTTAAGAAATACACATCCTATATAATAAACTTTTTTATTTCTTTGAAACTAAGTTACATATATAAAAGAATTTAAGTTAAAAAAATCTATATATTGTGTTTGTTTCTTTCATTATTTTCTTTACCACAATTTATACTGATTATTGCTTTCACAGCCTCTTCAATGTAGTATTCAAGTTTGTGTACTATTAATTGCCGTTATTGGTTTCACAATTTTGAAAAATACAAATTGTAATTTCTTTGAAAAGAGCACTCTATCATTTTGTTAGCCCTTTTAATGTCTAATAAATGTCTAGACAGTGACCCACATGTCTTTGTACCTCAAATCAAAATGCCCATAATATTCCTAATAAAACACCAATGGTAAAAAAAAAATTATAGACTACAATTTAATAAAAAAGAAATCTTTCATGTGTATTTGGAATTGTACCTGTTGTGCTGAAGGAATGTCAATATTATGCGTTTTTAGTTCATTCCGTAATTGGGCCTCTTTCAATTCTGCTTCTTCACGCTGGCCTAGAACAACAAAAAATCAATTTCTGAAAGCTGCCAAAATACAGTTTTTAGAAAAATATTTAATTTTCATCCCTTTCTTTTTCTTTAAATGCTTGATGCTAACATGAAATGTGACAGGTGACTGTTTTTGAAATTCAAAGTTAAACTTAAAATCTAAAATTAAGGTTCAACTTGAATACATTAAAAAAATGAGAAGCAAAAATAATGTAGCAAAAGGAGATGTTATATTATACTGGACCAGTCATTCCATTTTAATCCATATCACTATACATATGTTATTGCATAAGATTGTTCTCAGAACCAAATAAGATTTTATAAAAACAATTTTAGTGCTATACAAATGATATTTTATTCTCATTATTTAGCTCCTACTCTCCTCTAAATGTCCTTGACCTTGGCTAATAATACAAGAGGACTTTGGGGCAGGCAGTAAATATTTGTTAGTTAAATGATCAAATTTTTAATTATGCAATTAATATGAAGCCAACAACCATGTGGAAATAAAACCATAGGGGGAAACAAATGAAAAGAAAAAGAGATGATAAAGCACAACTCAGTAAACACCTTGTCTTAACTGTATACAAACATTATTTGCAGTCACTCAAGAGTAAGTTACACATTTCATCATCAGAGTATGCTGACCTGTATACTTACATGCATGATGTACTGTATATATTTTAAGTAAAATACATATGCCCTATGACCCCAAATAAAATTAAATTACATTATCACTCCCTCAGTGATACTTTCCAATAGTAGCTTTTGCCAGAAGCCAGAGTTAGATAAACATTATCACTGTATGCCAAAAGTCTAAAAAGTAAAATTTTCCACAGACCCAAATTTCTAACTATCAGAAAACCTCAAATTTTTGTACGTACGCAGGATGTAAATTTATTTAAAATGAAGGAATAATTTCTCTTAAAAACTATTAAATGATGAATAACAAACTTTTCATTACTACCTTTCTGCAGCAATTTCATAAAAAATGACTTATATTACTACCTTTCTGCAGCAATCAGCAGTAAACTTACAGTCTAAGAAAGCAAATAAGGAGAACATATTTTTGTCTCATGGTCTGCCTTACCATACCCCAAAGCATAATTTTTTATTGCCTCTGAATAAAAAATAACTTACATTTGATTTCATCAAGAAGCTGTTTGCTGGTTTCAAATAAACTTCTATACACAACAATAGACTTAGATAATCGGTCCTTTTCTTTTGTAAGTGCTGCCATTTGTTGCTGCTTCTTTACATCTAAGGAAAAAAACAGATAATTTAAACAATGTTAAGATTGTGAATTTTCCAAAATACATTATAGCATGATTAGTTAATAAACATGTTAATGGAAAGCAAAACAGTTATCTACAATACCATAACAACAGAATTTAATCATTTATTTTCCCAGAAACTTACCATTGTAAAACATAAATGGCAGGATATATGGTTCTAACGTTCTTGATAAAGCTGGGAGCCGAGGCTCAAATATAATAAAATATTCAGTACTATCCCTTCCAGGACTATTTTCTGCCAGCACAAGACTCTATACAAATGAAAAAAAAAGCAGTAAGGAAAAACCAGATTTAAAAAGGTATTTTCCCATGTATAAATGTTATATATTTCATTGTGCTCTGTTTTCAAAAAATTGGTAAATTTTAAAGTATACTCTGTTTTCAAATAAGTGGCAAAAGTAACTGACTTTAGATTCATTAAACATCACAACCACCATCACCCCAAGACATAAAACTTTTTACCTTTTGGTGTTGTCTTGAAAGCCAAAAGATTTTAAGTAAGTCATGCAAAAATTATATATAGTGGAAAATTAAAAGCATCTTTTCTTTAGGACCAGAAATATCAATGGCCACTTATATCTTATGCTGCAAAATCTTGATTCCCAATCTTTAAGTTGAAGCAGTGTGCGACAGCAATGGTGAGAAAGTTATAAAAAACAATCACAAAGAAATGCCCAAAGCCCAATGCTGAGTTTAAGTTACAGCTGTTACCATGGAAGTAGACCCACCAAGTCCCCAGTGACGGTACAAGATGGCCTTAAAGGCCCTACTGATTTGTTTTTTAAAAACTGTATTTTCTTCATTAACACTCCAAAACACCTTTGATATATTTTAGCTTGATATGCTTTAACTACAACATATAAATAGTAAGTGATACAAATAGAAATATTTATATTACAAATTATTTTAGTCACAGTTCTAAGGGAAACAATGCTAGCTGCTGCTGTTGTTTTTGAAGGCTACGATAACACAATGTACAGACAGAAAAGTAAAATTTAAAAAATCTACATCAATAGGACATTGTAAAACAATCCATGAAATAATAAAATTATAAATTATAGCTAACAATTCTTTTTTCCAAAATATACAGAATAAAAGCTCTCCATTAAACCAATCCTGGATCCCACTGTTTCTAAAAACTGTTTTCAATGTATGAATGAAAACACATAAAAATATAATACTCTTTGCATTTAAAAAAACAATATAATCTTTTTGCTTCAGTAACTTGCTTTCAACACTTGATTTGTTGATCAATCCATGTGAAAATTTACTTCAAAATGTATTTGTAATATGGATATACTACACTATAACTTCTATACAGCTGGTGGTGTTCAGTAGGTTTATGAGCATTTAAGTTGTTAAAAAATGTATAACTATTATGTACAATTCAGAATATATCTTTGAATGACTATAAATAAGTTCTTTAAGACGGATAAAGAAAAATATAATGGCTAGTTAAAGCTTAATTTAATAGGTAGAATCAAATTTCCCCTCAAAAAGGCTGGATCCATTTAAAAGAAATAATGAGAACTATAAGGACTAGTTAAAAGTCTATTTTAATGTGGTGGAAGATGGCCTGTGGTTAACAGTACAAATATTAGAGTGTTCTCTCATGAACTATAACAAATGTACAGTACTAATACACGGTGTTCATAATAGGGGATGTATGGAAAAAATATACCAAAGATAAGCTATGGACCACCATTAGTGGTAATAGTCTGATGATGTTCTTTCATAATCTGTAACAAATGTTCCACAACAACGTAAGGTGTTAGTGGAGGGGTGTTGTACGATAATTCTGCACATTATACATGATTGTCCTGTAAGCTAATAACTTCTCTAATAAAAAGAATATATTAATAAGTTTCTTTTAATAGGTAGAATCAAATTTCCTTTCAAAAAGGCTGTATCAGTTTATCCTCTCACCAGCAGTGTATGAGAGTGCCCAACTCCCCTGAAGTTGGTTAACACTTAATATCAATCATGAATTTTTTTTCCTTAAGAGATGAAACAGCAAATCATTATTGTAGTGTCCACAAATATCAACTGTTGTTTTAACCTTGTCAAAGATATTTATGGTACAAACATGGCATATAACAAACTTTTAACTTTTAATGTTAATGTAAAAATCTTTTCCTTTATGTCTTGTTTAAGGAAGCCTAGCCTACCTCAAAGTTTTATACTTTATAATCCCTGGTACAGAGTTATCAAGAAAAAAAGATACACAAAATAATAGAAATGAACAGGACTGCGAAGAGTACAAAACTGGATAGAAGTATAAATGGGAATTTGGCATGAGAAACAGACAAATGCGTATCAGAATGAAACATAAGACACCTTTTCAGAAATATTCAAATCAAATACAGAGAATTTGAAAATCAAAATAAACATGAGCATTTACAATTTAGATTATAACTTTAAACAAATAAATACATGTTCAAGCAAATATGAAACATTCACAAATATTGTACATGTTCTGGGCCAGTGTTCCCTAAACTTCCCTAACAATAAGAATCACTTATTTGTGAAATATCAGAACCCAGAGCCTCACCCCAGACCTCTTATACCAATACGTAGGGCAGGAGGCAAGCAAGACTTCAAAGTTTTATACTTATTTTAATAATACTAGAGACCTCTAGTGGTTAGACAAAATTACATGTATAACATGAAGCCTGACAGCTACTGGGAAACTATGTCACTGCCTTATATTTAACCTAAGACACTGTATAAAGCAGAGTTAGATTTCCAATGACTACAGGAGGGCCAAGCAACTAAACAGTAAAGTGGGTTGGATGTATTCTTCCAAGAAAACCTATTTTACAAATTAAATAGGTCTCCCCATCTTTTTTAGCAACATGTCTTTCATTAGCTAATTTTTATTAGAGTACAAGAAAATTTTACTTTACTCTCCACTATAAGAACAAGTATAAATATGGGATACACATGGCACTTGCCCTGAATGTCAAGAGATGAGAGGAAGCGGCATGGCTACGGCTTCCTGGAGAATAGATGCACTGCATGGGAGGAGTAGGTACTGTGCAATCCCACACACTGCTGCCCTAGGAATCCCAGCCTGGTTTGCTAGATCTTTGGATTTCTCCAAGTGAGAAACACAGAACTTCATGTAAAAACGCCAGAATTTTACATGCTAGAAATTAATTAAAATGAAATGCTGGTCATTGCCAGACCAACAGGTCTGCAAGCCAGGTGCAGCTGGCAGGCTTCCAGTTTGCAACCCTCAGGTTATTTAAAACAGCAGCAAGATGGTGGCAGAGTAAGGAGCTCTTAGAGTCAGCTTGTGCTACAGGGCAGTTAGTAATCACCTAGAGCTATCTAAAGCACCTGTTTGGGGGCTCCAGGAGACCAAAAGAGTATCCTGCAACATCCTTGAAAGAATGGAAGGAGGAGACTGCCCATCTGAAGAGAAGATTCATAAGTAGAGCACTCCACTCCCCGGAGGCTGGAGCCCATCCTCCACACACAAGCCATATCGGTAACTATTCCGCGGCTGGAATTGGAAGCACCACTTCCCAAAAAACAGGGGAGGAAGAGATGGCTGGGCACCAACTTCAGCTACTGATTAGTAAATTTGGCAGGTTAAAGTATAATCTTAAGATCAGCTGAATTTTGAACCTGTCCTAGTCGGAAAGAGGACGGTGGCCGCCATCTTAATGTGGCCCCTGGCACGAGGGGAAGGGGGATGGACAGAAAATCACTGTGCTGGTAGGGACTGGCTTCTTTCCATCTAGGTCAAACTACAGCTCTAGCATAAGCCCCAGCCCCACCTCCCAGAGGGAGGAAGCTGAGGGGTGCTGCTCCAGCCTCTCCAGGAAATTATGGGCCATACTGCTGAGGCCAGTGATCATCCTATTTTGGCAGCACAAGCCACCCCAGGAACTATTCTGTGGCAGGAATTGGAAGCTCCATTTCCCAAAAACAGGGGAGGAAGAGACAGCTGGCCACTGTACTAATCAGCTACTGATTAGTAAATTCGGCTGGCTAAAAGAACAGCTGAAGTTTGAGCCTGTCCAAGTCATAAAGAGGCCAGTAGACACCATTCTGACTCCACCCCCAGCACGAGGGGAAGCTGGGCTGATTGAAAATCACAGTGATGGAAGAAACTGGTTTCTTTCACCCAGATTGGCCTGTAACCCTAGCCTAGGCTTCAGCCCCACTTCTAGCAGGGAAGAAGCTGGCAGGGCCTGCATCAGCCTCTCCGGGAAACTGCAGGTATATCTGGCTGGCGCAGACTGAATACTCAGAAGTCTACTGAGGCAACTGCAGTCATTTCAGACCCGCACGGTACAAATTGCTGCCCATACCTGCAGCTCCATCTGCGCCCTAGGCAGGGGAGAAAAGGTCATGAAGATTCATCATTCTCTCTGGGCAACTAGAGTCTGGGCCTGCACAACTTGGATTATTACACAAGACTGTGGCTCTGTCCGTACCCCTGGTAAAGGAGAAATTTGGGAGAAGCTTCATCAGTCCCTAGGGCAATGAGGGCAGCTTGAGCCTCCACAGCTTACAGTACCAACTATATCCTTGGCTCCTACAACACAACAAGCAAGGAAGAAAGGGCAAGAAAGTTCTAAACTAAATAGAGACAATGCACCCAGAATAAATACTCTAATAAGCCAGATGCCAAGACACCACCAAAAAAATTACAATCTACTCCAAGAAACAGGAAGATATGGCCCAGTTAAAGGAACAAGATAAACATCCAGATGACATAAAGGAGTTGAGACAACCAATCATAGATGTTCAAACAAAGCTCTTTAATAAATTCAATGAGATGGCTAAAGAGATTAAGGCTATTAAGAAGACATTGGATGAGCACAAAGAAGAATTTGAAAGCACACATAGAAAAATAGCACATCTTACAGGAATGAAAGGCACAATAAATGAAACTAAATATGCACCGGAGTCATATAACAGATTTGAGGAGGCAGAAAAAAGGATTGGTGAGCTTGAAGACATGCTCTCTGAAAGCAAACATACAAAAGAACAGATAAAGAAAAGAATGGAAAAAATTGAACAGGGTCTCAGGGAACTAAATGACAGCAAGAGACGTGCAAACATACATGTCATGGATGTCCCAGAAAGAGGAGACAAGGGAAAAGGGGCAGAAGGAATATTTGAAGAACTAATGGTAGAACATTTCCCAACCCGACTGACAGATATAGATATCTGTGTCCAAGAAGCACAACGTACTCCCATCCGAATAAATGTGAATAGACCAATTCCGAGACATATACTAACCAGAATGCCAAAGACCAAGAGAGAACTCTGAGAGTAGCAAGAGAAAAGCAATGTGTAATATATAAAGGATACCCAATAAAATTAAGTGCCTATTTCTCATCAGAAACCATGGAGTCAAGAAGACAGTGGTATGATATACTTAAGATACTGCAAGAGAAAAACTTCCAGCCAAGAAACATATCCAGCAAGACTGTCTTTCTAAAAAGGGCGCAAGTTTAGAATATTCACAAATAAACAGAAACTGAAAGAGACTGGCGTTGGAAGAAATACTAAAGGGTGTGCTACAGCCTGAAAATAAAAGACAAGAGAGAGAGGCCCGGAAAAGAGTTTAGAAATGAAGATTATATCAATAAAAGTAACTGAAAACGTCAAAAGAGAGGGGTGAAACTAAAATATGACAGATAAAACCCAAATATTCAGGAATAAACTTAACCAGTGATATAAAGCACTTGTATTCAAAGAACTACAACTCATTGTTAAAAGAAATTTAAAAAGATGTAAATAATTGAAAGAACATTACACACTCATAGATTGGAAGACTAAATATCATTAAGATGTCAATTCTATATACAGGTTCAATGCAATCCCAATAAAAATTCCACCTGCATTTTTTAAATAAATGGAAAACACAATTATCAAATTTATTTGGAAGGGTAAGGGGTCCCGAATAGCCAGAAACATCTTAAAAAGGAAAAGCAAAGTTGGAGGACTCTCATTTTCAGACTTTAAATCATATTACCTAGCTACAGTGGTAAAAACAGCATGGTATTGGCATAAAGACAGACACATATACCAATGGAACCAAACTGATGGTTCAGAAACAGACCTATAGTCAAGTGATTTTTGACTAGCCTGTCAAACCCACCCAGCTCTGGCAGAACAGTCCATTGAAAAAATGGTGCTGAAAGAACTGGATATCCATAGCCAAAAAGAAGGAAAGAGGACCCCTATTATCTCACACCTTATACAAAAATTAACTCAAAATGGATCAAAAACCTAAATTTCAAAGCAAGAATCATAAAGCTTCTAGAAGAAAATGTAAGAAAATATCTTTAAGACCTGGTGGTAGGTGGTGGATTCTTAAAGGAGATAAGAGGAGGACTGAGATGGACTACTGCTGTTCAATGTACATAGAAGTTTTAATTAGCTTTACTGTAAAATTGTGGAAATGAACAGAGTTGATGGTAACACATTATAGTGAGTAGAGTTGGTTTATAAACGGGAATGTGGCTGAAAATGGTAGTCTAGGGATGTAAATGCCAACTGACAGAAAGCTAGACAATAATCTAGGGACTGAATAGCACAGTAAAACCAGAGGTGGATGAGAACTGCAGTTGATGGTACAGATTCAAGAGCATCCTTTGTGAGCTAGAGCAGATGTATGTCACTATTGCAGGGTGGTGGGAATGTGGAGAAGCATGGGAAAAATACAACTGGAGTGACCTATGGACTGTGGTTAACAGTAATAATGTAATATTCATGCATCTGTGCCAAAGATACTTTCTTATAATGGGGGAATATTGAAAAAGTGTGCCAGATGTACACTATGGACCTGGTAATAATCTGATATTATCTTATAATATGTAAACAAATGTTCCACCACAGTGTGGTGTGTTGATAGAGGGGTGTTGTTTGGGAATTCTGCACATGTGCATTATTGTTTTATAAGTTTACAACTTCTGTCATAAAAATATATTAAAAAAATAATGGGGGGGGAATACTCCAAATTTAAGATAAGGACTATAGTTAGTAGTAAGATTTTCATGATATTCTCTCATAATTTGTAACAGATGTCTCACAACAATGCAAGGTGTTGGTGGTGGGTTGATGTATGGGACCCCTGTATGATGTTATGCATGTTTGGTTTTTAAGTTCACAGCTTTTACTATGCACTTGTTTATGTATGCTCATGTATAAACAATATAATAACAACAGTAATAATAGGGTGGGTTGGGGGAAAAATACACCAAATATAAGGACTATAGTTAGTACTAAGATTTTTGACAACATTCTTTCATAATTTGTAACAAATGTCTCGCAATAATGCACTTTCACTATACACTTATTGTTCATGTATGTTCATGTATAAATGATATAAAAATAATAATAATAGGGTGGGTTGGGAGAAAAATACTTTGGTTAGTAGTAATATTTTGAGGATGCTCTTTAATCAGTTAAAAATGTTTCAGAACAATGCAAGGTACTGGTAGTAGGATGACGTATGAGAACCCTGTATGATGTTATGTACATTTGTTTTGTAAGTTCACTACTATTACTATACACTTATTGTTTATGTATGTGTATGTATGAGTGATATACTTCAATAAGTTTAAAAAAAACACAATGTGATGTTAACACTTTAAGATACAAAGATAAACAAAGGCAATGAAAAATACAAGAGAAGATGACATTTCAAATGTGCTGGGCTACAGGAAGAATTATTCAATAAATGATACTTAGTTAACAAGTTTAAAATAGGCCAAAAATCAAATCCAGTCAGATAAAAAATTAAAACAAAGAATATTAGAAATAGCACTGGGAATATAATTCCCCCTCATATATTAAAAATGATCAACCTTACTAGTGGCAAAATAATTTTTAAAATATAGGAATGTTGGTTAGAATTTTAAAAACCGGTAATATCTAGGGTTTGTAATATTATGAAAATGTATGGCCAGCAACCCCACCGCTGGTCCCAGCAGCTCGGGCAGCGGGAGGATCGGTAACCGCCAGCAGCCGGGCTTCGAGAAGGCTCTTAGCGCGCCGCGTCCCGCAGTACCGCCAAGATGCCCAAGAGGAAGGTCAGCTCTTCCATAGCGGCAGGGAAGGAAGAGCCCAAGAGGAGGTTGGCGAGGCTATCCGCTAACGCTCCTGTGAAAGTGGAAGCGAAGGCAAAAAAGGCAGCGGGAAAGGATAAACCTTCAGACAAAAAAGTGCAACAGAAAGGAAAAAGGGGAGCAAAGGGAAAACAAGCTGAAGTGGCTAACCAAGAAACTAAAGAAGATTTACCTGCAGAAAATGGAGAAACTAAAAATGAGGAGAGTCCAGTCTCTGATGAAGCAGGAGAGAAAGAAGCCACGTCTGGTTAATACCATATACCATGTCTTATCAGTGATCCCTGTTTCTCCCTTCTTGTACAATCCAGAGGAATATTTTTATCAGCTATTTTGTAAATGCAAGTTTTTTAGTAGCTCTAGAATAAACATTTTTAAGAAGGCGATTGGAATCCCACCTCATCCCATTTTTTTAAGTGTAAATGCTTTTTTTTTTTTTAAAGGGGAAATCATTTACTGGTTGTTTAATTTTTGGTACAACCAGGAAATAGTGGGATATTGAATTATGGGAGGCTTTGACTGTCTTGGGTGTCAACTTAACATTCCACTGGGGGCTGGCAGTTTTTATACCCTATAACACAACACATCCTAAGTGGTGATTTGGAATCACAATCATGCATTTTATATGTGTTGAACATTTTAAATTACTCCTATTCCCATGTTTTTTAGTAGACATGTTTCTTAAAACCATTCCCCTGATCTTGGCTCTCCCTGTCAGAACTCTACAACATCCTTGGTCACAGTCGTCCAGTTTTTCAAATAACTTTGTTATGTGCTGTAAAAGATTGGAAATATGAGTATGTAATGTGTATGGTATTAAATTGTGAATTAGTGGGACTTAAAGATGTAACAGTTTATCAACATTTGAAGATACTAGTACTTGATATCCTCTTAAGGAAAATTTGCCTCCAAATTTTAAGCTGGAAAGTTACTGGAATAACTTTAGAAAAACAACTACATAGCATTTTAGGTTTTTGGTACGTACATTAGGAATTGTGTACAAATTGTTCATAACGTCTGTGCTGATCTTCAAAACAACCAATAAAATCTCAATTATGAAAAAAAATGTATGCATATGTCTGGCAGGAATATAAACTCTTTGAAGAACAACTGGCAACGACAATCAAAAGGTCAAAATGTGCATCCCCTGTGTCCAACCACTTCTACTCCTAGCAACTTCTTAAGGAAATAATCAGATATATGCAAAAGATATATATAGAAAATGCTGATGTAACATTTACTAAGAAATATATTGAAGATACATTAAACAGGAAAATAAGATTTTTAAAACAGTACAGTTCTATTACATTAATGAAACTAATGAAATTTTACATATATATAAACAATATACACAGGAGATGTGTGCACCGTTAGTATATATACAGAAAAGTCTGTAAGGCTATACACTAACTGATAATCATTGTTATTTCTGAAGTTTTCTGTATTCCAGTGATTATGTTTTATAAATTCTTGCACTTTTTTTTAATACAAGTAAAAATATTTTCACTTTGGAAAATAAAAAAGAAAAACAAAGATAGCTGCATTATTAATTTTTCTAGAAATGTTTGTTTTACCTGGACTATGTTTTATTGTTTTTATCCACAGAATGGCAGCTTTTCAATGAAATATGATACACTGTCACAGAAGGTAATAAATCACCAGACTCACAGAAAGGTGCTGTCATTCACAGCGAAAAAAGGAGCCTCATTATGATCATGGGTTCAATTTGTAATAGTTTAGAGCAAAATCACAAAATATTTCAGATGACTTTCCAAATTTTATGCTCTAATTAGTATAATTTCATAGCCATACAAAGAACAGGTATCTTAATATGGTGGTTTAAAATATTAAAGACAGGAATTTTGTCTACCAAATGGTATAAAACTTTACCGTGATTTCAGCTGAACCATTCACAAAGGGAAATTCAAGTGTTCTAACTTTCCCAATAAAGAGTGGTATATCAGTATCTTCTGCATTAGAACCTTTGATAGTAGCTATTATAGTGCCAACCAAATCAATTCCAGTATGATTGCTGTATTCATCCTTAAAATAATGAAAAATAACTAATTAGAAAAACTGGTTAGATTAAATTTAGAGAAGAACATGTACAAATCAAAAATGACATATTTTAGAGCCCCAAATATTAAATTATCTGATTCTGCTTAATCCAAGCGCAGAATTCAGTTTGAAGATTAAGTGCTCCAGAGGAAATAGTCCCAGAAAGCCATAAAAGAACCAGAGACATATATCTAATAGAATGGCTCCTATCTTTATAAATTACAAGGACCCCCATTTAAAATTTTCACCTTCCTATATACTTGTAGCATCTACTGTTGTGAAAAAATGCTTAATAACAGAAAGATATTATAAATTTATAATGGTTTTTAAATTATTTTATTAACTTCAACAGCATCTGTATACATTTAAAAAGCAAAAGAAACTTCCATGTGTGATATATCCTATACTGTTCACACAATGTTTGGTGCATATATGGATTCAAATACCCCTTGCATTAATTCTGTGGTACTGTTTTACCTTGACAAGAGGTGTGGGGAAGAGAAGTTAAGAAAAACTCACTTGTCTAAAACAGAAAAATACAGTTTGAAAGGAGTTAAGTATGTCACTAGCCAAATTTTCCATAAGGTGAAATCCCACTACAGTGCTTTACATATGATTGTGAATATTCTTAGCAGCTCTGTTGCTGCTTGCTCTCCAGGTAATCAGCAGCCTTTGTGAGTGCTGATTCTCTTCCTTAGCAATGAACTGGACAATCAAGAATCAATTCAGTTCATACACATTCACAATACAAACAGGAAACAGGGGTCTAAAGATAAATATTAGGATAGGCAGGCAGATTTTTGCATTTTAAGTCAGTTCTTCTTAGTATATCCGGATTTATTTTATGGATGCCATGTATTCTCCATTTGTATTCAAATAAAAAGATGTTTATAAATATTTAATTCATCTGTAAAAGTTTGCCCTGAATCTGACTCCTCAATAACTATTTTCACTCCAAATTTAAAATAAATGTTCTTGTTATAAGTATAGATTTGGAAGAAAAGAAACATTACCGTGATACTGAGATGTAAATCTTTCACCAAGGTCCTACTGGCAACTGAGCGAACATTAGAAACAGCTGGTGTAGCTGGTTGGATTTTAGGAACTAACTTCACAGGTTGATTAGGTAGAACATCAAATATAATCTTTCAAAACAAAAGAAGTACTCTGATTAACAACACATTGATGCTTTAGTATGTAAGAGGAAGAGAGTAATAGCATTTACTAAAAGAAAATGTTACCTTCTAAAATTTATTTCCATTAATCACTTAAAATAAATAAATTTTCATAAAAACTCAGGATAATTTATTAGTTATAATTATCTAAGAACTGAAACACATTAAAAATACAGGTAATGAAAAAAATTAAATGGAGAAAAAATTTAAAAAATATTAAATGGAGGTGGTGTATGTTAAAAGAAAACTACCTTAAACTTAATTATGCAGAATTCTAGTAACAAATGTTATCAATTGAAAGACTTGTGTACGGTTCTTATGAGCACCGTTAACACGAATGTACTGAAATATATACTAATTGAGTCTTCAATAGTGAGATGGAAAAGTGGCTTCTGAGAGAGGAAAAATTACTCAACCTAATTTAAAGATATGCTATTCTAATTTTCCTGATATTTGCATTGTTAATACTTTGCACCCAATAATTAATTCACTTTAAAACAAAAGCTTTCATTCCTAAACTAAATGAGAAAATGTAAATTTAACTGTGGTATATAAAGAAGTAAACAAACCTGTTCACTGTTGAGAATATTTGCTTTATCCATCATAAAACTAAATTGGATACAATATGTCCCCACTTTGTTAGGAATTACTTTATCCCTAGGTTAAAAAGAAACAGATGAGATTAATGGTAACATTTAAATAAAGGGAGAAAGAACTCAAAGCATCAACATTTCTGTTTCTTCCACAACAAGTAAATGAATAAAAGAAGGAAATTACTATTAATACATCTAGCTTCATTCACTCAACGAATCAGGCTTATTCCCATGTCATTCTTACCTACATATTTCACAAAACATCCAGAACAAAGGCTCTGGATATGGCAAAAATTGAAAGTATAGGAAAAAAAATCTGAGAAACTACTAAACACAAAAAATGTTGAATTATATGTGGGGTGAATTTTGCTTCATTTCTAAATTATACATTACCAACTGGGTTATTATATTTCAAAATTATAAGACATCGTGCTGATCTTTTACCTTGCTTCATTTTCCATTCAAGTACTATTCTAAACATGTGACTTTATATATATATATATATGAAAGGCACTTGTTCTGATTATCAATAAAGAACTCAGAAACTAATAAGAAGTACACTGAATAGCCTGCTTTGGTCACACAACCACAATGAGAATATGAACAAGAATCCTAGGTAAATGTTGCCTTATGTGTACACTGAGGTTCATGATCCCAAAGATGGCTTCTGAATGCCATTTTATGTTCACAAAATACTGGCATATGTAGTAAAAAGAACATAAGCTTTGAATACTTATCTGCACTGAAATCTCAGCACTGTAATATACATGCAAATTATTTAACCTTCCTCTATTAGCCATGTTTTCTCCAAGAAGATAATTCCACCAAAAGTTACAGTAACAATTAATCAAGACATCTGCTTCCAGAGGACAGACCAACCCTTCCTGATGAAGACAACTATATTAAAAAAATTTTTTTGCTTTAAGTGTTCAAGAGCTAACAGGCTAGTGAAAAAGAACTCATCCAGGCTCTAAGTCAGGATGGTGGCCCAGGAAGGTAAGCTTCACATATAAGGTTACTTTACTCCTGGGAGGATATCCTAGGAGTACAGGTGGGCCTAAAGCAGACAAACTCCCAAGGGAAATGCAAGTCAGCTTTGAATCACCTCAATCTCTGAAATGGAAAAGAGGTGATAACAAACTACTAGTTTGAAGCAAATGTAAACGGGGTGGGGGGGAAATACCACCCTAGGTTTTAAAAGATTTCTATAAATATTCATATATAAAATGTTTGATACAATAAAAAAATAACCAGATACATGAAGCAGCAAGGGAACTAGAATAAATATCCAACAGAAAAACAACTGAAACAAATCCAAAAGAACTCCAGACACAGATTTTAATAAACTCAGGGTGATAAAAGACAAGGTTGAGAATTCCAGTGGAGAACTCGACCTTTAGGGAAAAAAAAATGTAAATTCTAGAATTGAAAATACAAAACATATTGAGAACTCTAAAGGTGGATATAACAGCAAATCAGGTGCTACTGAATAAAGAATCAGTGAACTGAAGATAGTTCAGAAGAAAATGACTAGAATAAGGAAAAACAAGAATAGCAAATAGAAGAGAAAAGGTAAGAGAGAGAGCATACTCTGAGAAGTACTAACATTTTGTAATTAAGAGTGCCAGAAAAAGAAGAGTGCAAGAAGGGGCAGAAGCAATATTTGAAAATTTATGGTGAAAAAAAATTTCAAAACTGAACAAAGATCACAACATCAAAGCCCTTGGACACCAAACCTGATAAATAAAAATAAATTCACACTTAGGTGCATCACAGTTAAAACTGCTAAAAACAAAACTGAAAGCAACTAAAGAAGGGGGGAAGGATGATTACTTTTTTTAAAAGAAAAGAAGACTGACAGCTAGCTTCTCAACAGAAATGATGGGATAGTGAAGGATGGCTTAAAAGTACCATAAGAAAGAACCCAGTGGGGCCGGCTCGATAGCCCAGTGGATAGGGCGCCGGCATACCACATGGGAGGCCCCGGGTTCGATTCCTGGGGACCTCTCCTAGCGGGCAGACCGCCTTGAGAATGGCAAGCCGCCATGGGTGGGCTGGAGCCACCGTGGGCAGGGCAAAAAGCTGCCACGGACAGGGCAAGAGCCGCCACGGGCAGGGCAGGTCGCCCGCGGATGGAGCGTAGCCAGCCACCCGCGAACTGAAAGCCGGCCGTGAATGGACGCAGAGACCGCCCACAAGCGGGGAAAGCCGCGCCTGCGCAGTGACCAGTCTCGGCGTGTCGCCCCAGCGGGGGGAAGGGGAGATATGTAATAAAATAAATAAATCT
>PVKH010004463.1:0-23319 GCA_004027955.1 Chaetophractus vellerosus
TTTTTTCCCGCACGAGGCATCAGCTGAGCTGAGGGATGATTGAAACGAAGCCTGACAGCTGAGGGGTGATTGAAGCCGCGAGGCAGGCGGAGAGAGCCGAGGGGATCGGGAACGTCTGCTGCGTGCACGGGTGCACGTGGACTTTGTGTTCTGACCTTGAATGTGGCTTCACTCAATTGCACAAGGTGTATCTGACGGCCAAGAAGGTGCATTACCTCACAGTAGAGATGCACGCTACAGCCTGCCTTTCACCACAATATATAAAGACCCCAGCAGAACAGGCGCTGGGATGGTAACTCCTTACAGTGAGCCATGTGAAATAATGCAGTTCTTTGGACAAAAACCCATTCTCATTTGTTTTAGGTACATTTTGTATCAATGCCTGCATGTCCATTTAAGGTCCATTTGAAAGCGTAATGGAACGGGAGCAGTTATGAAAAGGAAAGAAAGGCAGGTTTTTTTAGATTCACAGACCTTCACACTCAGTGCACTGAAATTGGGTAGGGTGGTTGAGAGGCGAACGTCTATTTAGTGTTAAAGGTTGTATTAGCAGAAATAACACTGATTGGGGATTCCAGTTCTGGCTCTACCCCAACTTGCTGTTTATAGTAAGTCATTTACTTTCTTGGAGCTTCAGTTTTCCCATCTGTGGTAGATTGAATTACGAACCCCAGAAAACACATGTTCTTAATATTAATCACATTCCTGTGGTTGTGGCCCATTATAAATGGGAGCCTTCGAGAATGTTCTTTTCAGTTGAGGCGAGGCCCAGCTGAGGGCGGCTGTTAGGTCAGGGCTTCTGAGAAAGCCGGGAGGAGCTGGACGCCGGAAATGAGCACAACCTGACGAGGAAGGGGGAGAGAAGGCGCGGGAGGCTGCGCTGGCTGCCAGCCCCGGGAGAAAGCTTCGCTTGGTGGCGCCTCCGTTTTGGACTTCCAGCCCTGAAACCGTGAGTAGATAAATTCCCATTGTCTCTATCAACCCATGTTGTGGTATTTGAAAAAAAACAAAACAAAACAAAACAAAACAAAAAAAACCTTCAATACTATAGAATCTTTTGAGAGCCATTTAAAATAGGACAGTATGTCAGAAAGCATTACCCCAAACTTGGAAATAGACAAGAGTTTATTGCATGTTATTAAAGAGCAATGCTGGGCTTAGCTTTATTTTTTCCTAGACAATTTCCAGCCTTATACTGGCAGAGGTTAACTTGCAGGTTTTTCCCTCCTAGAGAAACAAATTAGAGATTACTCAATAGGTTGTGATTTATGGTGAAACATTAACTGGTTTCCATTTGTCTTGCAGAAAAATGTATCCCACGTAGTCAAATTCAGTGCCTATATGTATATTGTATAATGTATACAGTGTCAGCCCTCAAAAATATTGAAAATAAGATAATGAAACTTCTTTTAAAAATAAGTTAGTATACTCTAGAGAATGTTAACTCTGTAGTCAAAATTCGTTTTCTCAGATTAAAAAGCATATTTGTTTTTTTATTAAGTTCTTTCCTGCAATGTTGTTCAATTTCAATGAGAATAATCCCTGAGAAATAAAAAAAAAAAACTAAGCAAGGTGAGTGCATACTCCCTTTGTGTGTATCTATATCATTCCCTATTGACATTTCAAATTTAGATACATGTCAAATTTATAAATTGCCAGCAAGAAGAGGTTACAAGAAAAAGGAAAAAAAATCACCAGTAATCAAGAGTCCCCATAGACAAAACACCCCGGGCAATAATTTCAAAATACCACAGGAGTAACAAACAAAAAAAAAATGTTTAAATGTAGTTTCAGAGAGAATTATGCTGAAACTCCTTGTAGATGATAATTTCAAATTTGATAAATACAAAAATGGGAAATAAAATCAAATGGGCTTTATGCAGAAATCAGACATTTTGAAATCACAACCAGTTTACTGTTTATGAAAGACTCAGGCACAAAACTATTCAAAAATATTTTTACTATATATTAAATGTTTACTATTTAACAAATAATATAAAATAAGACAAAGATGACTATAATAGGATTTCTGCCTTTAAGGTGATCAAGGTGATAATCTTAAACAGTGGCTACAACACCAGTTTAGTAATGTTTGTGATAGAAACAATTAGAGGTTGGTAGGTAGGGTCACAGGAAGTACAACTAATTTGACTGGGTGCCAAGAAATACTGATGGAGTAACAAACTCTTGCCCAGGAGATGAAATTTGGGCTAAGGTCCTTTTGGTTGGTACGCGTCAATGGAGCAGATAAGGAAGAGAATGCAGTCATCTAAAAAGAGTGAATAACAGTGGTAAAACCATGGTGACCTGAAAAGAGAGGTCATGTGATAAGGACTTGAGTTATTCTGTGCATTTCAAGTAATGCAGCTAGAAATGAGGCTGGAAAAGTACACAGCTTCCATATTCTGACAAGCTAAGAAGTTAGGAACACAGCTAAAGGTTTTAATTAGTGATATTTTATTTGTATTTCACAAAGTTTGCTTTGGCTATAATTTAGATGAAGGATTGGCTGCATTTGAGTGTTCAAGGATAGCAGTTAGAATTTCAGTAATTTCAGGTGCCAGTTGGGAAATTGAGGACCCTAATAGAATCTGTAGCAATGCAGAGAAAAGAAACCATTTTAAACACTTCTAAATTGTATAATCAACAGAATAAATTGGATGCACATGCAACAGAGGAATAATAAATCTGGTTTTAGGGGTGTTGAGCTTGAGATGCCTATGATATATTGAAATGGAGGCGAATGAAGGGAAAATGAGAATTAAGTTTAATTTTCTATGACAGGTAAATGGATTTAAATTACCTGGTAAAAGAGAGGTTATAGCTGATCCAGTTAGTTAATGAATTTTTTCCAGAGCTGTCTACTTTAACTAATGTTGGTATGCTCTGGGAAGTTTCAACTAAGATTCCTATTTGTTATAACATTTCTGTACCTTTTGTGTATAATGCAGTGTTAGGGTGAAACAGAATAATCTCAACATTCATCGAAAACAAAGATTGACAGGCCATGCCTCAGGTATATTGACTCAGAGTCACTGGCAATGTGGTCAGGCTTGGCATTTTTAAGAAACTCATATATACTTGGGCATGATAAAGTTTGCAAAGCACCTGAAATCAAAACAATTACGTGCATAAATCTAGCATGCTATCAAATAATGAAAATAGATATGAAGATTTAACCAAACAATGCATTACCTTTGAAAACCCAAATTTGTAGACAAGGTAGATTTCACATTAATAATTAGAGACGTACATAATAAGAAAACTTGGCATGAATAAGAAAAAATAATGGTTTGATTTAAATTCAAGATTTTTTTCTAGTATGATCATGTATAAGTCTGTTTTCATGGAAGGAATTATTGTATTTTCAATGCTGAAAAAAAATTAGGACTTGTAATAAAATTCCAGTGGCCAGACTTCCAAAGAGGAAAGCTACAGGTCAAAAGGTTAATAATCAAGTTACGAGTAACTGGCTTTGATCATGTAAAGCATAACAGCTCTAGTCCACAGGAGTTCACTATTTTGAGTGTTTCTGCTATTTAAAGTAGAATAGCATATGCTTAAGAGCTTCAGTTATAAGCTAATTCCAAGTGGAGACAATGATACTGATATGGGATGCATGTGTTGCACAAAGTGAACCACTTGAATGATAGGCTATAAAAATTCTCATGAATATCTCTGTGCTGCCTAACCTGGCAGTGCACATAATAAAATGGTGTGTGTGAGAGAGAGGGAGAGTGTGAAATATAAAATATGCTGAGATTAAAATGGTAGGAACATCTTAAATGGTATAAAAGGAACATGAACTTAAGTATGAAGCATAATATAGGAAGTTCAAAATCAAAAATTGGTTATTGAGAAGATAATTTGAAAGCCAAAACTGTAGAAGGAACAAAAAGAAAGAAAAAATGGATGCTGGAGAATAATGGCCATTATTTTTTAAAATAGTAACTTAAAATATAAATTCTGAAAGAGTTTGTGGTGTTTGGTATTTCAACCTTAGTGATGTAGGAAAAGGATCCTAAAATATAAGTGTAGGTTTGGTGCAATTTTTAGTAATGTGGTGAATGCTTAGTCTGAATACTCTTGTAAAAATACACGAATGCAGAATAAGATATAAAAACATGTCTTTTAAATAAACAGATGAGGTTGCAATAAAAATATGAGTAATTGCTGAAGTCTGAGACAATGTAGGACAGAAAGCATGTTATGAAAAGGTTTCTCTCTCCACCTGCCAGTTGAGAATTTTTTGATCTCCATGATGCAGAATTTGAGGCTTTAATGTCTGTTAAAAGATAAGACAAGGTCTTGGGTCCTCATGATTTAGTCCAATCAGTGTTCCAGATAAGCCAGAAACGTTGGAAGGCTCCATTTCCTGTGAAGGAAATTACTCTAATGTGCTTGCTCTGTGCTCTAACATGAAGGGGAAAAAATCTAATGCAAAATACATAAATCTAGGCCTTCCTTCAAGCACGATAGGTTAAAAACAAAGAAACACAAAGGTCAGAAAACCATTGTATTAAAAACAACATCTCTTCTTTCAAAACTACCTTAAAAATAAGGACAAGGCACAGACTAAATGTTATTTGCAGTACCACTGAATAAAGAGTTGCTATTCAAAATTATAAAGAACTTACACAAAGATATATAACCTAGTATAAAAATTAAGGAATATATATAAATATGCAATTTATAGAAGTGTAGAAGAAACATGATGCCAGTAAACATATGAAAAGCAAACTCAACATCCCTGGTAGTCAAGAAAATAGAAATTAAAATCAATGAGTGATATATTTAACACTCTTCAGGTAGGCAAAAATTTTAAAGCTTAAAAATAAGTTTTCCCAAGAGTGTGAAGAAGGGGAAAATCCCTCACATTTTTGATGAAGGTGTGAATTGAACAGTCTCTCTGGAGAACAGCTCGGTAATATCAAGTAAATATCCCTCAGTTAAGTATTTATTCCAAAGAAACTCTTGGCAATGTGGTTAAAATATAAAAACGCTAATAGCGTTAGTGAAAAATTGGAAGAAATCTAAATGTTTATCAATACTTAGTTTTAAAATTAGAATAGTTTTACTAAATGCCGAACATGGAGCCCTAACTGTAGTGAGAATGAATAAATTACAGCTACATTTATCAATATGTATGAATCCTTGAAATTTGTTGAGAAAAAAATAAAAGCAAATGTAAGGATACATAAGAGCCTTTTTAAAAGCATACAAGACAATATGATAAATGGTTTAGAGATAAATAGGTAGTAAAATAATATATATCAGCACAGGTATATAGATATATGACGTACCGATTTCAGAATAATGCCTATTTTTTTAAGGAAAAAGGAAGGGTTGTGATTATAGAGGAGTTATATTTATAACTTTTGTTTTCTTAGCTGAGAGGTAGACTCATGGGTATTTATTATATAATGCATCATACATTTTTATGCCTGAAATATTTCATAATAAAAAGAATAGGTTAAAATTCTTAACCACAACTTTTAAAAATCCTGTGTGGTCTCATAAATATTTAAGTGATATTTTTCAAAATGGATTGCAAAGTGCTTTATAACTCAACCGTGTCTATTTGGAAATAACCCTAGCTCTTTTTCATTACCATAAGAGGACAGAAAAAAAAAATGACACATGTGTGACCACACACAAAGCACCTACATACGTATAATCCCTCTTGCACTAAAACACATGTGATTGTAAAGTCCCAGTATCTGTCAAATAAAGGGAAATGATAATATAGACTGATTTTTAAAATTCATTTTTAAATAGTTATTTTCATTGTGGTCATACATATATATCATAATCATTTTAACCATTCTACGTGGGAAATTCTTTGCATAAGGTACATTGACAATACTGTGTAATTCTAACCACTCATTCTTTCTAGCTATTTTCATCGTCCCAAACCAAAACTCATACTCATTTAGCAGTAACTCCCCATTCTCTCCTCTCCCCTCCTCTGATAACCACTATTCTTCTTTCTGTCTCTAAAGCTTTGAACTAGTTCGTATAAGAGAAATTATACAATATTTGCCCTTTTGTTTATGGCTTGTTTCAATCAACATGATGTCTCCAAGGTTCATCCATGTTGTAGCATATACCAGCACTTCACTTCTTTCTATGACTGAATAATAGCCATTGTATGGCTGTGCCACATTTTTTTATCCATTCATCTGTTGGTGGGCACTTGGGTTGCTTTAACTTCTTTTGAAAGCATTCTATGCATATTATCGTCCACTTTAACTACAGATGGATAGCAAAATTTTTTAGTTTACAGAGTGATTACAATATTGTAAAATTCTATTGCACTATCATATTTGGCATACATACATCTTCTGTTATAAAACAGTAACAATTCTATAAATGTATTACAAAAGAAAGTTTTATGAATTCGTTTGGTTAGAATTATTTACTTAATTTCTAAATCACAAAGTAACCCATATATATTGGTTGTGCAATGATTCATTCATCTATTTATTGGACACTTACTACATGTTAAACTCTGTTGTATGATTTTGAGATATTCTGATAAATTAGGCAGTAAAAAATCAATGACCATAATTGTTCTCTAGTGAAAATGGGCATCCAATAAACATATAAACAATAAATAATATGAATTCTGGTAGTGATATTTTCTATGAAGAAAAATCATATAAGTTCAAAGGAAAGAGGATTAAAGCCAGGGTAGACAAAATTAGTTTGTATGTGTTGGGAATGGAAGGAATTATGAGACGGTATCATTTGGATTGTGACTTGAGTAATTAAAATGAATCAGGTATGAAGTCTGGGGTAAGAGTTCCAGAAAGAGTGGGACCAGCCTGTGCAACGCTTGGAGAACTGGACAAGCATGGCGTGTCTATAATAGCAGGTGATATCAGAGATGTACTCATGAGCCACATCTAGGATCATATAAGTAATTGCAATAAAATGTCACTAGAGGGTTTTAAGATGGAAGTTGTGTGAATTGATATACATTGCCAACATATATGGCTGATGGTTTCTGGGGTTTAGTGAGAGCGGTTAGGAGAGACAGTGGAATGGCCCGTGTAAAGGTGATGGGGGCTCAGTGCGGTGGAGTGGAGATTGGAGAAATGTCTGTACAATCAACGGGATTTGCCGCTGATTTGAAATCTGTGTTTACTAGGAAAATTAATACAGATGACCTCTAGGAATTTCCTGTGAATTTTACCTAAACAACAGTGTGATTCAGGGGCCATTTAATGACATGGAAAAGATTTGTGGGGAAGGGATTTAAGGTTTTATATTGGTTCTATTGAGTTTAAGATTCGGGGAATGAAATGATGTGGCCCAAGTGGTCCTTAACAATTAGCTGCATACAGGTAGAAGGGGTGATAAAACAGCATAAGTGATACACAGTAAATAACTGCATGGGGAGAGAGGCTTTTTGGTTGAGTACTGGCTCTTCTCATATAAACTTATAAGATTCAGAGGATGCATTATCTTATCTAACAGTTGAGTGGCATCCTAGTTAAAAGCCAGTAGTAGCAAGAAATTTTGTAGAATAAAGTGGAGGGGAGTAAACCCCTCCACATAAGGTCTTGTATTTATTTTACAGTGTATACCATTAGAAACAGCATTAGCTAAAGCTATATAGGGATTAGATCTAGGCTCTGAGCTTGGAATCTATCTTTGAAAAACTGTGCATGGATTCTAAATATTCTGCAGCTACCAAAAATGCTCTAAAACAATTAACTACCTCTTCTGGAACAGACCAATGGTGACAAAGTAGTGATAATCGATGATGAGAGAAAAGTATAAAGATATTATCAGGATGTCAATAATATGCTTACCTAAACGTAGTCAGATCTATCATTAATTCATTAGTGAGAAGAGAGTGGAGATATCAAGTCATTCTACATGCCATTTGTAGTTCATTGTGTTCCTTTCATGCATGCATTTATCTCTTGCCAAAACATTTCTGTCCAATAAAGAGTTCAATTATTCTCAAATCTTGGCTATCATTATAAAGTTCTAAGTTAAAAAAAAGTTTTAGGTACTGTTTTAGGTACTGTTATATATATATATAATCAGTTTTCCCTAAATTATATGGACCCAAACTGCTATTTGTGGGGAAACACTGCGTGCTGTGGTTCCTAGAATAGAGACCCACTGCTCTGGTCACAAGCCTTACCCCAGTCTTTGAAGGCAATGGCACCCAATAGTCCTCTTCCCAATAAATCCTGCTGTGATTCTATCAGCCTTCACCGTATCTGATGGCTGACCATCTAACACCCTAATCTTTTCTTTCTTGCTTTCTTAAAATCTTTCCTTCCTTGCTTTCTTAAAATCTTTTCTCTTTCACTTCAAATTTCAGTGACCTTTTCCCATGACCATATGCTGAAGTTACTGTATAAGCAAAATTACTAATTCCTGTTTTAATTAATCTTTGATAATTTTGTGCATAGTAAGAGATAAATGTCAGCCACAAAATGTTACATCCCATTATTATGTCCTTCCAGCTTACTTGTTCAGTGACACCACTATACCTACTCAACAGCCAGATCAGGACAGGCAGTCATTTGGAACTGTTTCTCCTCCTCCTCCATACCACTCTTCTGGTTGTCATGCCATTCTCTATCCAGGTTGGATGCAGGTGGTAAACCTAGATCACATGGTCTGTATTGTCAACTGCTGTCTTGCCAATCCTCAAACTCCTGGTCCCATATTTTTTCTCATTCACCATGGGAATGGAAAACATTATAAATTCATGATTGCCAAACTTCAGGTCAGCCAAATATGTGTACTTAGTTCATATTCTCATTTTCCACCCTTTCTACTCTTTAAAAAATCCAGCTTCCATCTTCTCCTCTTAGCAAATGGACTAACCTACTTCTTGAAGTAAAAAGGCTTAGTCACAAGGAAACTTATTCTATATAAATCTTCAAATCAACAAATATAAAGCGCATCGTGGTTGTTACAAAAACAGGCTATAGAGCTGGCTTGTCATGGATCAACACTTTCCTTCACAATATACTACTTTAAACTCTCTTGGTCTCAGTTCCCATAGAAGTAAAATAGAAATAGCATTTGAAATTGTCATAAAAGATGGTATATTAAATGCTTTGCACACTGCTGTACAAAATATTGTGGTGTTATATTTATAATCATTACTTTCTTTGTAACATTTAACTATTCATTTCATTTCTGTGCTGTGCTTATGACTGATATCTCTGCCTGTGTTTAAGATCCCATCATTTCTTATTTAATTATTTCAAGAAACTTTCAAAAGAAATTCTGATATTCCTTTTGCGTGTCCAATCTCTGCTCTTTCCTCTGAATCATTTATATATGCTTAAGTCTCTTCCCTTTACAAAAATATCACCTTAAGTTCTTTTTAAAAAATTTATTATATATATATATATATATATATATTTAAGGATACATTGATTACATAAATGTTACACAGAAATTTTAGGAGTATCCACATGCCCCACCTCCCACAACCTCCCACATATATATCCTTCATCAGTGTGGCACAACACCTATGATAGATATACACATTTTGGGGCTTTGCCATCAAGCATGGATCACAGTTCAGACTGTAGACGACCCTCTCTCCCACACAGTTCCGCATGATACATGGTGATATAAAATGTTCTATATCCTCCATTGCAACATCACCCATGACAATTCCCAAGTCCCCCAAAAAACCCCGCATTACAATTGCCCTTCCCTCTCCCTGCCCCCAAAGTGTCCAGTGACCCTGGCTCCACATAATTTTGTAATTTCTTCCATTGCATGTATCACAAGTCTATAGCAGGACACCAACAAGTCCATTCTAGTCCTTAGTTCTTCCCCTAATCCCGAGGAGTCTGGGATGGTGATGTCCCTTCCAGCACCAAGTGAGGGGGAGCTTATATCCCATGGATATGATGGAAGAGTTGATCTGCCTGCAGTTGCAGGCTCTCTCCATTTCCCAGGATAGCCGTCGTCGATCATCATCTCCCCACTAGATTCACCTTAAGTTCTTAACCTGTTACTGTCCTTCAAATCACAGTCAAGAATTCTTTAAGTAGTTGTTTTCACTTATTTTCTCTGATCATACCCCTTCTTCAGACTTTTCCACTAGCTTCTCCTATAAATAGACTGGTAGGGCTCTTATCCAAACAGTGACACCCATGTTTTTCTGTCCAAAGTATGCTTGTGTCCAGTTCTTGACCAAACATGGAGCAGCATGAAACACTATTAAGGAATTCTTTGTGGTCTGTGGATACACTCTTCATATATTCTTTCTTTCTTGCATATTCAGAGTATCCTTCATGTAATCTTTTCTCTCTACCTTAACTTTAAACAATGAATTTCCCTTTGTCCTTTACCATTGTCCATTTATATGTTCTTTAAGGAATTTAGGAATAGTCTAAAAATGTTTCCGTGGATCTGCTTTTCACATCTAATTAGTAACATAATATGTTACAAATTAACATAATATGTTGCAAATTGTATCAAAGCTCATAACATTAAAGCTAAAATATACCCTGCTTCCCTAACCAAAATGCTTTATTTAAAAATCAGTTTAAATAAAGCAGATCTACTATATCTGGACTTAAGATATTTATGACCTGAAGTAATAAAGGTGGAGGATATTTGTCATATTTTCTGGTTAAAGATACTTATCACTAAACTCTTGAATTTATGGGTTTTGAAAAAACCAAGGGAATTTTGTGTAAATTTCTAAATATATAGAATATAATCCAAATATATATAAAGAACTTAAATATTTAGTTATTCTGAAATAATGCTTGATTATGGCAGTTTCAAATTTGAAAAAATATAATTGGCTCAAAAACCATTTAATAACACGGGATTCTGTTGAGTAAAACTCTTATTTTCATGCATAGTTTATAAACTAAAATCAACATCCAAAATTATAAGGGTACTAGTGTTCAGGTAAGGATAGCATGCCTGACTTTATCATTTTTCGATCTGTTTTGTATGGATTCAGTGGGTTTAGCACTTAGGTATTTCTGAAATATATCCTGTGTATCTAATCACCATAAAACTTTCCTTTATGATTTTCCATACACCAAGCATATTCTCTGCAAAAGCCCATTCTCCTTTTAGAACTGCTTCTACTTTAGGGCCTGCAGGAGCCTTTAGCACTGCCATACCCTAACTCTATTCTAAAACCTATTTCTATTGTATTTTCTAACTTCCCCATCCAGGGGTTCTGCAGGTAATATGGAAAACAAAAACAGTAATGCTGAAAATGCTCCCAGGTAATATATCTAATTCACTTGGGACTTTCAAAAATTCATATTTATTTTTCTTAAGTCATTAAAGATCTAATAGAAATGCAGGGATGAGAAGCTATCCAGGAAACTTATCTTTAGGTAGCTTTAATTTTAAGTTCATGTACAAACCGTAATGCCCTAGGTATTCATAATTTTTGTCCTTACACCCAATCCAACCCCAAACATGGCTGTGTTTTATACTTTTATGTGTCATCATTAATGTGTATGCATGCTGCTTGAACAATCCGTTACAAGAAATAGTAGGCAAATCTGTTAAAAATCATTTTATTTGTTCATTATCTTATAAATCTGCCTGACCTGGATTCTTAGCTCCTTGATCAATAGATATTAGGTGTGTGAATAGGTTTTGGGGGATTTGCTAGTGTTTAAAGCACAATTAGTATACATTTTATGATTCCTTTCAGATTTCTGTGCTTAAGATATTAACTCTGTTTCTTAATTAAGGCCATAAAATCTCTTTCAAGTTCACCCTCTTGGTCCTCTCTTAATCCCTAGATTTACTTGCATTCTTTAAAAAGTATGGCATAGAACAACTGTGATCTAATATATTGCTCTTTTTATTAATAAAATATTTGATTTAATAGCTACAGTTAATAAACTTTTACTGATTTTTTTTCATAACCACTCTATCTCTGAGATTTTATGAATAATATAAAATAGAGGTGAAATTTAACAGGGATTATAAAAGGGACCGTCCTGCCTCGGGACTACATCTCCAGAAGACCTCCAAAATCTTGTATAACTCCTGTAGCCTCCCTCCATTTGCAGGCATCCCCTGTAGCCTAGTTAATTGTGGAGAAATTTGAAGTCCTGGGCAAGGGCTGTGGAGGAAGGGAGCTTTGAAAGCTGGGGGCAGTGGCCAAACTCCCTGAAAATATGTATGTCAGTATTTTAACAAATCAATATTGGTGTGATCGTCACAGA
Organism: Chaetophractus vellerosus; assembly: GCA_004027955.1. Lineage (NCBI taxonomy): Eukaryota > Metazoa > Chordata > Mammalia > Cingulata > Chlamyphoridae > Chaetophractus > Chaetophractus vellerosus. The sequence goes on from PVKH010004463.1 coordinate 12,207, forward strand.
TCTAAGTCTCTATTGGCATATAGCGTTTTCTGACTCTGAATGCTACTTATTTATAAATCTCACCTTTCAGACACTGTATTTCCTCCATGAATTTATTTTTTAAATTAGATTAAACTTTGCAAATTGTTTCAGGATCCGACATGTTTTGATTCCAAGTTTTGTGCCAAATTCTGGTCACCAACGTGGATTTTGATTACTAGAATTTTATATTAAAATATATGTAAAAGGTTGAGTCAAAAAAGTATAATGAGATTTGCACGGGGATAGCAAGAGATTAGGAATAATGTCATAAACTACTATGCAGAAAAATATTTTTAGAATTGAGGTGGCCATGTCCTACCTATACCATGTTTTCATTAACAGTTTCTTAGAGGGGATTCTCATATTCTCTTCCATAAAGGAAGCATTTCCAAAACCATATTGTTTTCATTGTTATGTGCAAAAATATGTAATTTGTTAAAGATTGATTTTTTTTTCACGATTTTACAACTCTGTCATTCTTTGCCTATTGCAATTCACACCTGCCATAGTCTGTTTCAAAGGTCTTTCAGAGCAGTATGTGTTTTCACTAGCCAGATACTAAAGAAGGATGATAATGGGGATAAAGGCAAATTCGAATAGAGGAGCAAAGGCTTAAAGCAATTATAGGAATTACCACATGCTCATGAAAGGTTTCTAGCTGCTATTCATATTTGGGCACATAGCTATGGTCCATATTAGATGATCCTGCTGAATTCTACTTTTCAAGATCTCCCCTCTATCCTGTCTAAAGAGAACCTATAAGCAGGATGAGTCAAGCATTACAAACTGGGGAAACATAGTAGCCTAATTCTTATTAGCCATATTTGTCTCTGCTTGATATTCTCACAGCAGAGAGAAGTGCCTTGCACTTCAAGGGGAGAAAATACATTTAGTGATTAAATACCAGTGGGAAAGGCATATTAAGCTACCTACTATTGACAAAAGAGTCTACTGAGAAAGGTATCAATGAATCGAAGAGATGGGTCTATTAGTAGGATGGGGTGATGGAGAAGAGAACAGTTTCAGAAAGAGACTTACCTGTCCAATAGTGAAGAGCTAACTCACAATCAGCTAGGGGAGAACTCATTCCATCATTCCAAACATGCCTAACATTGCTTGTGGATTTCACTATTCTAGCTAGTTTAACATTTCTTCTTCTTTGCATTTTAATGATATTCTACTTTATGCCTAGGAGTAAATTTATTTTTATTTATCCTGCTAAGGAGTTTCCAAAGCTTTGTGAATGTGTAGATTCATATCTTCCATGAGTTTTAGCAAATTCTTAGTTAGTTATTTCTCCAACTAGTAATTTTATTCTGTTCTTTTCCTCTCTCCCTTCTCTCCTTCTGAAAATCCTATCACATGTATGTTAGACCTTCTCAGGAACAGCATTTATCAGTTATCATCAAACCAAAGCTTTCCCCTGAGTTTCAGACAATGTACGCAACAGACCCTAACTAAAGGAAGTACTAGAAGGGTCCTTTCAGCACAAAGAAAATACTCCCAGATGGAAGCTAAGAGATTAAGAAGGAATAGCGAACAATGAGGTGTGTTAACTATGTGGGAAAATGAAAATAAATATTGATGTTCATTGCCCTAGAAAAATTATTGATGGAGATTTTTTTCAGGGCTGGGATAAAGATGCTTTTCTTAGAGGATTTTAATTTGATGCTGCAAATTGCTGAGAGTGCTAGTAATGTTTCGCCATTTTAAAATAAGTGCACAACATGAGATTGAGTTAATTTTCCATTGCAAAACTGTTAAAATTGTCAAAGGATGAAAACATCCCTATTCTGCTTCCACAGCTCTTCTTTCACAAATTAACATGCTATCTAACTTCAAAGTGAGAGTTTTCTAACCCAGCATTTTAGAACATTATCTTTCAATAATAGTGTTGTTTTTAGACTATATGATAATTCTACCATTATAAAATTCTAAAGAAAGATAAAAATACGTCCAATATTTCAACTACATACAGTACTTTACTCTTCCTGTACAGATCCTGGGTTTTGCATTCTATAAACATATATCAATCATAAGTGACCATGCATTTATAAGAGAATTAGGAAGCATAATTATAGGGAGTCTTGTGCACAGAAGGAAGACTAGTGTGATTTAGCTATGAAGTAAGTACATTTTTTTCATGATTTTACCACTATTTAAAGGACAAAACTGAAAATTAAATCAATAATTTACAATTAAAATTACTAAAATCTACCATGACTTGATTTTTTTTTAAAAAAAGGATTATCATTTATCACAAAGAGAAAAAAAATCACATAATATACAAAACTGTGCACAAGGATAGGGGTTATAAAGGAATCAATCTCAGGGATGGGATGAGGTTAATGGAAATAATGAAAATGCATAAATATAAGAGGAGCTTGGTTTAAGGATTTTATGTGATGTCAGATTCTCATTTTTAAAACATCTGTATCATACTACATACATCGTATTGTCTACGCTAAAATATTATGTGTCCTGTGTTGAATTCAACTCTGCTTTCCCTAGCTCCTCTTCATGGTAAACACAGATAACTTCCATCTGAAAGTTATAGTTTCATATTTTGCTGAACCAATATTATTTAAGACCGTCCATTTATTGAATAGAGGGGTATGTTGCTTTTCCTGGTACCAGGTGTTTCTAGGTTGAATTGTTTTCTCCCTCCTACTCCCTATATTTAAATCTATGTTCAACCCTTTTCTTGTTTGCCCAATTGTAGAAATGGGTCTTTGTGTTACTTCTCAGTAAATATTCCAGTTTCCCCACTGGAGTTAGAGTCACATTTCTGAAACGTGACCACTTAGCTGAAGCCCAGTAACCTAGTTCTGGAGAGTCACTCCCCAAAACAACTGGAAACAGTGCTTTTTATCTTTCATTATTCTTACCAAGAGTAATGGTCCCCTTCAATGTAGTCTATGCTCTGCATCTGATTTTGAGTATTATAACTTTGCAGAGACTTCTGCAAAACCCGAACTACAGGATGTGAAATTACCGGATTATGACACAGGCCCAGATAAAGTTATTGTCCGTTCAACCCTAAATGCACACTGCTCTTCTCAAAATGGAGTGGGCAAGATGATGCAGGTGCATCCAAAGAAGTGTAGAATTTCATCCCCTTGTTGGAATAGCTTTGTAAATAACATGAAAGAGAGCATTTATTTAGATTAGTTCCCATTTGTTTTTGAAAAAACTTGGATATTTGTTTGTTTATTGGTTTTATGGTTTTAAACAATATACAAAATGATGTAAAAAGATCTATCGGTGAATATGTATCACTTTAGCATTCACTCCAACAAAAAGTGTCACAATTCTAGGCAAGCATGTGCCATTTGGAGCTGTATAATTGCCAAAAACTAAAAATTGTAAGGGAGGTATTCCAAAGATTCAAGTCAAAGCCACAAAACTGACTTCCAATCAGCAGCCATGAAGGTTCTGCAAGAGTTTGCAGCCATTATTAAAACTGAGATGGGGGGGGGGGCGGTTTCCGTAGCTGCTCTAATTAGAATAAAGAGCATATGCTTTTCTTTAGAGGACCGTCTAGCTCTAGGTAGCTAAAGGTAAGAACCATGCTAGGAGACTGTTGACCTTTCTGCATAGACACCACTACATTTTCCACACATTACACGTGCACACACATTCTAGGGCTTTTAAATCCTGCATTCTGTTAACTAAAACATATCACATACATAACTTACCTTAAGAATTTAAGCAGAATACTGAAAGAATTTGAATTTAATATAATAAAAATATAGGGTATTTTATGAATTATGAGAGAGAGCCTGAAAAATTAATAAATCCTCCTCCATACTGGTGATGATACTGCATATTTTACCCGGCTTCTTAACATTTATGCCAAGAGATTCTCTCATAAGGCATATTCATCCCATTACTGTATCTTTCTTCCCATCCTTTGCACCCCCTTTGATTTCCAACCTCCCTGCTCCCCAATTTTCACATCATCCCAAACATGATAACATTTCTATCCTTTCTGACTGAAGAGCTCTTATCACCCGCTGTGGCTCAAAACCTTTATTTAGCAGGGGTTACCATATGGCATTTTCAGAATTGTTTTTGATCTGCATAATGCCATAGGACCTTTTGATTAAACACTAAACTGTGCAAGAAAAACTAGGGCTGGCTTGGCATGCCTGCTGAGTTTTATTGGATTTAAGCTGTGCTCACAGAAGTTAAGAAAATCTGATTCAAATCTTACAGCTAAACACACACGTGCACACACTTTTAAATCTTGAACTTGCAGAAATGGGAAATTTTGATAATTTTGATGAGCATGAAAATATGTTTTCATTTGAGACAGAAAAAACATAACTAGAGGAAAAATCTAGTATTTCTATAATAATTTTCCACAGTCAGACTCTAGTTCATGTGAAATTTGAGAAAAAACATGTTAAGGTTGATCAATGTGAATAGCTAAACCCATACCACTTCCCATCCATTTTGCCTTTAAGGGACATTTGTGTTGTTGCTGCCCTAGACTGGTTTATTTTTACAACTTCAGGCAGGGAAATCAAGTATGTGTCAGCTGTATGGTCAGCGCCTCCCAGTGTGCCCCCCCTTTTTGGAGCTCTTCCAGTCATAGTAGATCTCCCTGGTCTATCATAGCACTGTGTCCCACAAAATATATCACCAAGTCCTTCCCAGCCCAGTCCCCAGAAAAGTTAGCTATTACCATCCAACCAGAGTTGGCACATGAGACACAATTTGTATATTTAATCTGCTTTAAATCATCCAGGTAATCTCTGACCTCAAAGGTGTTACCCCACCCCCACCCCCATATTATTTTTATCCTTTAGGAAATCAAATTCTAAAAATCACAGGAATTACTCAGTTTATTCTCATATGCCCATGGTTGAATCCTATAATATTAAACTTGGAGAAAATTAAATGTTCCTTTGATATAATGTTTTATAGAAAAGGTAAAAAATACCTAGAATTAAGTCTTGTACATTTTTTCATAATCACTTGTTTGTCAATTGCACAGTATAACACAGACATCTCAACTCTAAGTTTGGGCTTCACTCTACTGTGGTTTATTGTCATTTATATTTTTAAAGAATGGCGATGTTTGTGGATGTTTAGAAAATCCTATCAGAGACAAACTATTATTTGCTCACTGTCAAGGCCATTATTATTCAAAAATTTTAAATTAGAATAACAATTCATTTGTTGAATACTTACCATAAATGCAGCACTCTTCTCATCAATTTACATACGATATAGCTAATATTTACAACTTTTAATGGCAGGTGCCCAGTCACACCCACTTTTATATAAATCAAATTGTTCTTCCCATTATACACTGGCTCTCTTCTTTTGCATTTTTAAGGTTTTGTTTTGTTATTGAGGTAAAATTCAAATCACATAAAATTAACCATTTTAAACTGTACACTTTAGTTGCATTTAGTACATCCACAATGCTGTGCATCATCTCTTCTATCTAGTTCCAAAACACTTTCATCATCCCCAAAGGAAACAAAATTAAGCAGTCACTCCCATTTCCAGCCCCTAATAACCACTAATCTGCTCTGTTTCTGTGAATTTACCTACTCTAGATATTTTAATGCAAACAGTCATATAATGTGTGGCCTTTTTTGTCTGGCTTCTTTCACTTGACATAGAGTGTTGAAGATAAATCCAGGTTGAAGCATGTATCAGTACTTCATTTCTAGATTCCCAGTCTTTTCCACTGATCTTTATGGTGATATATTTGATGATCTGTCCATTCTTTAGATTTTAAAGTGATTTTATTTTAGGTCTCTCATGGCGTCAAAACAAACACAAAAAAGAATATGCACGTACTTGAAATAAAGCCTAGTAAAATAAAGGAAAGGTGAAAGCTTTCTTTTGCACACATTGTCTCAGATTTAAGATCTCCCGAGGTTAAATAATGCCTTTGAGCTGCCCTGTCTTCTGCAGAATAGGGTGGCATTTTCAGGGGCTTTCCAAGTTCTCTAGTTAAGTAAACATTCCTAGCACAGGTTCAGCCCGCCACATTCTATGGGAGAAGCACCCTTTGCTCTCGTTTCTTAATTATTGCTAGGCCTCCGGTGGTCCTCTATAATGCAAGGAGTTTCTGTTTCCAGGTAATGTACCATTAGTTCCTCTACCTCCTCTACCTAACTCGGTAAATAGATGTGTGGGGAGACAACATGTTCCATTTCCTTCACGGAACATTATATGATTCTGACCCACAAGTATTTATAAATATGTTCCAAGAATGAGCTCTTATGGCCAGAGGTTTTCCACTAAAATTATAAATCTACATCAAGCAGTTTGTCAGGTGCACTCCCTTGAATTAGGTTAATTGCATTTATCTCTGGTTTGGGATTCACTAAGAAGATACCCCAAAATTTATTTAACCCACATTCATTGGGTTAAATAATAACCCAATATTGCTTGCTGTACCAGGCCATGTAATCCACATAGAGAAATAGAAATAATTAAAATTTTATGACCCAGAAGAGTTCAGCCTTGGTTTGATCTCAAAATGCAGCTAATTCTATGGACGGATCCAAGATAAAAGTATTCGTTCCAAAATAAAACGTTGCATTCTGGATCTCCAGATTTCCTTGAAGATAATTCAATATCAGTCTGTTAATCTTGGTAGTTTGGGTGACAATAAGATGATGTAAAATGAAGTTGAAGCAGGGGTAAGGCTGCCACTGGGACTAACAATGGAGTGGGAGATAGGGACAGTAAAGCGCTTTGGAGTCTTTTGGCTAAGTTTCTCCAGTACAAATAAATCAATTTATGAAGAATGCATGTTAGTTAGACTAGTTAGACTTAGTAATAACCTCACACTCAATTTAACAAAGGGGTTCTTGGTTCCAGAAAAGGTTGTCAAAGAGTGCGTATTTGGTGATGAAATGGGCATTTCCAAATGACTCTCAGTCATAGATACTAAACAGACTCATCCCAATGGAACTGATCTTACTGGCAAAGCTTAAAAGTTATGAGGTGATGTGAACTCTATGAATATAATATGCCAGTGTATGTGAAATTTCTCTCAGAGTTCCTTCTTTACATTGGCCAACATGGTCTGAAAATAGCCAACTATATTTTCTTTTTTTTTGACCAGCATCTCTCCCTGTAATGAGCATGTTTGTAGCCACCTCTCATCTCCTAAGTACTCATCATACCCCTGAACACTGAAGGTTTTAACTCGGCATCAGCAATGCACTGCGTAAAGAAATTTCCTGGTCATAGCACGATGCTCCACCCAGTGTGGAGGAAAGTTAGCAGTGCTAGGCAACATCCCTTGACTGATGATGTTTGGGAGTGGGTGGGTAAATCCCATGATTCTTCCACCTGCAAATGGAACAACTTACAGGAATACACTGCATGGTTTTGGATGGGTGGACCCCCAGTGGGACCGAGATCCAGTTGAAAAGGTTAACAGTGAGTGAACCTGCTCATTAGCACCAGCATATATTTTCTACCTTCCCTTCCTGTTTCATTTTCCTTCTCCAATACCAATGTTTTCTGTGATCCCTTCCCAAATATATTTTATAATTCAAATCCTGATCTCAGGGTCAGCTTCTGATGGACACAACTTAAAACATGCACATTATATTCTGCTAAATGAGCCACCTCTTATGAGCCACTATGCTGTAACATATTCCGTGTACAGTTGCCGATCACATCCCCATTCTCTCTGGCCAGCCAATCGGAGAATCCTGGTCAATAGACCAAAACGATTGATCCAAGGATTAAGGCTGGACTCAGTCTGGACCAATACCACCTCTTTCTCTGGGATTCTTAAAAACAACTATTTACTAGAAAAACAAGCTCTCTTTTTGCTGAGGCTATAAGGTGGAATAACAAACATGCAATCATGTTTTCTGACACCATGAGAGAGTTTATCTGCAGAAAGAGAGGATAAAACCATTATGCAGAAAGGTATAGGGACAAAATTTGGAGAGTGGGGATGGATAGCAAGGTGAGAGCAAGAGTGAGAAGGCAGGAAAGATATAAAAGAATATAATAATATAATATGAGTTCATGGTTTCATCCAGGTCTTTATCAGTTATGTCAGACTCTCTCTGCCCCCCGCACTTGGTTAGCTAGTTTGAGTTGGGGTTTTTGACTTGCCAAAGATCCCAGATAATCTATAAAGTCTATTTATATAGAAAATCAGGTCGACTTATTGTGGAGGGGAGAAGATTTTTTTCTAATAACTTAACAAGAATGAGTTTATTTAATTTATTGAATGTCTTGTCTCAAAAGACTTATTGTAGCTCTAGTATATGGCAGGTAAGTTATGGGGGGGGGTTGTGCTCTTTGTGTGGTCCTTATTCCTTTTTGGCTGGCATTATAATGATTGTTGCACATACTCTTTCTTAGGAGACAAGCAGCATGAAGACAATTCACAATTGATTTGCTCCTACTACAAAATGGATACGCAATAAATATTTGTTGAATGAATGAATATAAGAATAGAGCTGAGATAACCTTTAAAATGTAGACAAATAACATGTAACTTAGATCCTCTGAAATATCAAGTGCCAACCCCACTTCTCTAAGTGCTTTAAAGAACTGTTTGATCCATTTTGAACATTTCAAAGAGTAGCCATTTCATATGACATGAAAATAAAGGTCTTAAGCTCAAAAACTTGGAACTTCAAAGAAAAAGAAATACTAAATAGAAACATCCTTTTTCTGTTCCCCTATAAGTCACTGGCTTTTTTCTTTCATCTTTGTTTATAGCCTTCTAGTTGCACAGAAAAACATTAGTGTAAAAGTTGGAACCTAAATCTGAGTCTTAATGCGTGTGGTGAGGAAAGAAAAATAAATATAAATTTGTATATTCTGCATATCTGACTGACTTAAACTATTTTAATAATCAGTCACATAAAGAGTCAAAATTTATTCGTACAGGCATTCATTGTTCCTCTTTATTTGTACCTAATTAATTTTATTGCATTAGAAATAGACTTACAGATAAAAGATTTTTAATTGCTGGAATAATCTAAATATCAGAGATTCAATCTTTTTTTAAAAAATTCCAAAGCTAGATTAAGAAACTTCTACTTAAATTTTCCAAATGACTTGTAGCTGTATTTTCTGTTTTCTCTAAGCCTGAAACTGGAGCATGATATCGTGCTCCTGTTCCACGTTCTACATTCCTTTATTGTCTGTATTCCTTAATGTTAATCATTACTTTGAATATGGCTTTAAAGTCCTGCATAGAAATATGTGGTATTAAATGGAGTTTTTATTACATTCAAAGCCATTTTAATCTGAGCTAAAAGTAAAAACTGAAAAACATTTAGTCCTAGCTCTTGACATGTGCTTTTAAATGAACTCTTTGTTTTCCAAAAAGCAATTACAGGTGCAAGCAGTACTTTTCTGTCACTCAAAATCTCAGGACATGGATCTACCGAACACAAAGGGGGGAACTTTGTATCATAATGCCCTGGGTTCAGATCAAAGTTAAAAGTGCTTTCCTTAAATTGGCTCTTGCACAAAGCTTTGTGACATAGGGATTTAACCTGACAGAATTCTCTAATTTTCATAATACATATTACAGTAATATTGGCTTGAAGGGTCTTTCTGCGGTACAATGAGGATTTTCAGAGAACTTGAGAATAGGAAGAATTATTGAATTCACAAGTTTTCCCTCAGAAGTTATCTGAGTCACTTCTGTCTACTGTATTAAATTATGAACAATTCAAAGTCAAGCATTCATTGTCTTCCTTATGTTCTTTATGAAACCTTAAATATTTTGCCCAACATAATCCTAATAATACTTTTCTGTCATGGATACAATTTCAGAAAGAAATTTCACATATAGGAAAATCATCTGATGCAACAAACAAATAAAAGAAATGCAGAATACACAATGTAAGGCATTGATTAAAAGGATGATAATCCTTAGCTAAATATCCTAGGTTTTATTTATCTGGTGTTCTGAACTTCTCCATATTTGCCAATCCCCAAATTTTGTTGCTTTACTCCGACAATGTGATTTATGTCCAAGGTATATACTTTGTCATAAAGGTTAAGGGAAAAGGGAAGAAAAGAGGAGGGAGGGAGGGATGGGACTGCTCAAGTAACCTCTACCCAATTAAATCATCATATTTGGCTGCTTAATGAGGTTGATGTAAAGCATTCTATGGAGAAATAAATTAAGCTAAGCATGGGTGGGGGACACTAGTTAATTTTAGGGAAGATCTTTTTACCCATAGTAATTTTAGTTGTGTATACTCACCATAAAATGAGATCATTGGTAATTTTCCAGTTAATTTCATCACCAAACACAAAGAATTTGGCTTTTTTTGCTCCATAGTGAAACTTTTTGTATTTGCAACCCGACTTGCATTTTCTCCTTACAGAGCTCTTCGTTCTTGCCTCCATATTTCCCAAGTTTTAAATCCCTCCTGCATCTATGTTGTTATTATTTTATATTCTTTCCAAATTGTGCCCTCTTCCAAAACTATGTCTTCATAAATCTTTAGAAATTAAGGTAAGGCTTAAATCATATTTTCTCCTTGTTTTCCTAAAGATTTTTTTAATCAGGCAGAATCAAAGTAAAGTAAAACAGTTGATACTCATTTAATTTTACAGTGCTCTTTAAGGACTGAAATTTCCTTATTACCCCACCCCCCTCAAAAAAAAAGGCTGTGCCAATTTTGGACAATCTCAACTCAAATATGAAGTAGGAAATTCTTATAATGCACCTCCTTATGGGATTTTCTCTCCCCCCTTTTCCCCCACCAACATTACTGCTCAAGCATGGCAAGTTGAAGGTTGTTTTGAAATATATACCTTTCTTTGCTGGCTTCCAGAACTGCTTATTCCCCTAAACCAGGCTTTGTTCAACATATTATTCTTAGCAAAATCTACTATACAGTTTCCAAATTACAATCAACATTAATATGCCTTTCCTATCTTTCCTTGTATGCCCTTGGCTCTCACATCTCGGCTGATGCTGACACAGAACAGTGCAAGACTGAGCCTGGAATCAATTCTGAGAAAGCAACAGAGGTGGGAAAATCCTAATTGACTCAATTAAACTTCCAGTAATTTAAAAAACAAAAAAGAAAAGCATGGACAGATTGTATTTTAACCC
>PVKH010004464.1:0-23333 GCA_004027955.1 Chaetophractus vellerosus
GAGTTTTTAATAGACTTTATGTAGGAGGTAACAATTTAAATGCAGGATTTGCTATCTTAGCAAAAACAATGAATGGGTCTTGCAGAACTTTAGAGGATAGATTGTTTTCTGTAAAGTTTGATGACAGTTTGCTGTGATGACAAGACAAATCTTTCAAGTGTTCTGCTGCATTGCCAATTTGAAAAACTAGTTTACAGAGTAGTCTTTCATCAAACATGGAATAACAGAGGAATTGCAAAAGACATTTATCTCTTTTGTGTAACTAAGAGGTTTATTACTTTTGAAATCACCAAGGTAGGAAATAGAAAACCTTCAAAAGTAAAAAAAAAAGAAACCAACTGAATATTAACTAAAATATAGAAAACACTTTTAATATACCTTTTTTTAAATTTAATTATATACATGCAATTTTAATGTCAACTTTTTATTTTGGAATAATTTTAGATTTGCAGGAAAGCCTCCTAGATAATATAGAAAGTTCACATATACAACTCAAACTGATACCCCTGATGTTTGCATTTCACATTACCATGGTACATTTGTCAAAGTTAAGAAACCAAATTTGGTATACTACTAGTAAATAAACTCCAGACATTTTTCAGATTTCACCAGACTTTACATTCATGTCTTTATTGTTGTTTCAGTATGCAATCCAGGATACCATAATATATTTAGTTATCACGCCTCTCAGTCTTCTAAGATCTCTGACAGTTTCTCAGCCTTTCTTTGTTTTTCATGACTTGGGCAGGTTTATGGAGTACTATTCAATGATAATTTAGAAAGTCCCTAAATTTGGGCTTGCCTAATGTTTTTCTCATGATGAGACCAGGCTGATTTTAAAGCTGCATTACATGTCATCACATCATATAATATCAGGGGTTTCATTCAATTAACATGACTTATAACTAGTGATAATGAACTTGAAAACTTGATTAAAGTAGTATTTGCCAAGTTCCTCTGTTATAAAGTTACTATCTTTCCCTTTCCATGCTCTGTTCTTTAGAAGGAAGTTGTTAAATGCAACCCAAATCTAAGTCATAGATGGGAGTGTTATGAGGAATTGGAGGGCTGGGTTTGTTGACCTGAGAATCACATCCTATAGGAAGGGTTACCTATATCTATCTATCTATCTATCTATCTATCTATCTATCTATCTATCTATCTAATCTATTTTTTTCTGTCAAGAGAATTTGTCTCCTTTCCATTATTAAATTAATAATTTAATCATTAAATGATTGATTAGTATTCATAGAGACTCATGTATATTTATTTTATATTTTGTTATAACTGAATACCATACCATTTATTTTGTTGTTAAGGTTTTTTCAGTTTTGTCCTTTTGAAACAGCAATATCATTACATAAGACTATTTCCCACATTTCTCAAAGCCCCTTGAGGGTTATTAGATGTTTTCTTTCCCCATCAAAAAAGTAAATCAAAACCAGGAAAGACTCTATTCCTTTGTCCATCCTTTCTCCTAGTGTCTATGAAATAGCCCAAGTCCATACTTTGCTTTCAAGAGCTGCTTTCACTTTACTGGTAAGGAAAGGTCTTTTCATTCTTTCAAATGTTTTCTCCTTCATATCTGAGTCCCTTTCTTTCAAAGACATGCATTAGAAGGGGGAATGCTGAATGAAGGGGTGGATAGAGAGCTAATGGGGATATGGGTCTTCTGTTCCCATTCCCATCTTCAAGCATAATTTTAAATTTCCTTTCTTTTAGAGGTCAGAGTCAGAATATGGGTTGAACTGATGTGCCTGCCTTTTATTACACTCTCAGATAGCAGGGAGTGGTTTATTCATTTTTGCTGAAAAGTTTCCCCCTTCCTGCCACTCATCAGAGCCTTAGTGGGGTTGAGATAAGAAATGTTTCTGATTGTAGTAATATTGGTTATCCAGACACAGATGAGGTGAGGATTGAGCATGGTGATGCCATGATGTTAAAAGTAAGGAAAGAGACAGCGGGGAATGATGTCAGGAGTCATGTCCCTGTATGATCCCACGCACAAGTCCTACCTTTAAGGACTTAAGATGCTTCCCAGGTTTCTGTATCCACCTCCACCATGTAATGATAATTGAGAGCCACCAAGGGGTCAGGACACAAAATTTTCAGAGGCTATTCAGAATGATTTCCTCCATGTCAGCTAAGTACATCTAAAACATCCATTTTGTAATACTCTTTTCTCAGAAAGCTTTATTTTAAATAAGTCACAGGGAAATTGTTAACATTTCCTCAATATTTTCAATCACCAAATTTCATATTCACATCAACTCATTTGACTCAAAAATTTTTGAAAGTTTTTAACCTGATAGAAAAAGGGTCACAGATTTGAATTCATTATTATAATTTATTTAGGAATATATTAAAATGAAATTATCAATATTATCAATGTTTAGAGGAAACTATGATTACATTAATACATGAAGAGTTTTAATTTTTGATTGAGTAGAATAACCATAGTTAATATAAAAGGAATAGAATTACAACCTTCTGAAACACTGAAGAATCATGATAAAATCTAATAGCAAACACACTGCTTTATGGGGAAATATATTTGCCTATAAAGACTGATAAATGTATAAGAACACCCGCAATCCACATTTCTTGTTTTTCATTAGCTTTGTATTAGCAGACATACCCAGTGCTCTGAAAAAAAATAGTAGATTATGTAATCCTGGAAATATTTACTCCAATTTTTCATTTTTGGGTGAGCATGTTATTATCTTCATAGCAAATCTAAGCAATGAAAGAAAATTTGTTATAATAAAAAAGTAGATTTAAACACTGGTAGGTAAAAACAATCTATCCTAATCAATAGCATTTACATACTATTCCAATTAATTAAAATATAATTTAATAGCAGTGTTATTAACAATAGCAGCTAAAATGAAATGTTTTCACAAACCACTTTAGCAAAATCTGAACAAACTTTAATGAAACAACTAAAAAAAAAAACCCATGCTGGAGGGAACCGGCTGTGGCTCAATTGGTAGGACTCCAGTTTACCACATGAGAGGCCCCAGGTTTGGTTCCCAGGGCCTCCTCAAGTGGGCAGACTGCCTTGAGAAGGCAAGCTGCTGCAGGCAGGGAAGGCCACCACAGGCAGGGCAAAGCTGTCGTGGGCAGGGAAAAGCCACCATGCGGTGAGCTGACTTGGCAGGTGGCTGCAGTGGGGGGAGACAAGCAGACACAGAGGAATGCAAAAATGAACACAGCAAGAAAAAGCAGAAAGAGGGGATATATAATAAATAAAAAATAAATCTTTAAGAAAAATTCATGCTGGAAGTGATAGAACATTTAAATAATTAGGGTGTGATACATATCTGTAGTTGAAAAATAATGAAAATATTAATACTCCCCAAACCAAAAATTCCCATCAATATATTTTATCAAGAAAATAAAAAGGGAACTGTAAAAGTAACAAATAAGATGACAGGGCAAGAAAATTGAGGAAAATTTAGAAGAAACACATCTGTGTAAAGGAATCACCTACCAGATACCCCGATCTATTAAAATAAAATAGCAAAAATAAATATATGGTGATACCATAATGATAAACAAACTGGCCAATGAAACAGCAGATATAAGTCCTAGATAAAAGTTCATAAATAAAAGATATGGAAATGTCAGAGATAGATTTGCATACATTTTTATAAATAAGGAATTTCTCCTTATTTTAGACTGGAAACAAATTTCATTATATCCTAAACTTAAATGATTTTCATGAATAACTTTTGTATCAATTAAAATTCAACTATATAGGATTGTGGGAATATGACATCAGGCTAATAGGCAGAGCTTATTATTCTCACAAAAATAAAGGAGAAAGAGGCAAGAGCTGTCCAAGGGACCTGTTTTGGGAGTCAGCAGCACAGGACAGTGCTACACAACTCCCAGGAGGATGAGGGATAGAGAGACAAGGAAGCCAAAACCACAGTCCTGAGTTAACAAGCCCCCATAGTGTCTGGGAAATGATCCCCTCTCCCACACAGAGATATAAAGCAGAGGTGAAATCTGTGCTCACTGCAGCTGACTGAGCAGGGAATAGACATCTCCCATACTGTCAGCTGTTTCAAGGGAAAAGGGAGGGGGAGTTGGGCAGTTTTCCTTCAGTGAATTTGTACAGTAGCACTCACTTTGAATCTCTGGGGATCAGCACAGGAACACAAGAAAGCCAAGGCTGAAACAGCTACATGGATAGGTGTGCTGACATGTGCCTTCTACTGGTTGGTCTGGAAATTGAATGGACACAAAATGCAGTTCTCTCTATCCTAATCCTTGAGAGAAAATGTGAACTTTGTTAGTGAGTCCCAGGCCTGATTTTGATAACTTAAGCTGTGTAATTTTAAAGTCTTAAAAAAAGTGAAACTAATATCAAAGAAGAGCTGTGAAAAAAAAACAATGGGCAAGAGAGAGGAAATGGCCATCAGAGTAAGTTCACCAACATATCTGGATGTCTAGACATCAGCAAAAAATTACAAGCCATGCTAGGAAACAGAAAGAGATGACTTAGCCAAAGGAACTAACCAAATATTTTGAAGAGATACATATTTAGGACAATCAGTGATAATCACACAACTCTCATAAATCTCTTCAAAGAATTTAAAGAAAATATAGCTAGAAAGTAAATGATATTAAGGAGAAAAAGTGTGAACAAAAAATAATTTGAAAGCCTGCAAAGAAAATTAACAGACATTATGGGAACAAAAGACACAATGGATGTGATTAAAAATACATTTTGGCACCTAAGGGAAGGGCAGATTTGAGTTGTTCAAAGACAGAGTTAGAGATTTCAAAAGCAGAACATCTGAACTGGAAAAGAGAGGTGAACAGAAAGAAAACAGAATGGGAAAAAATGAACAGAGTTTCAGGGAATTGAATGATAATATGAAACATGCAAACATTTGATTATCACTGTCTCTGAAGAGGAAGAGAATGGAAAAGGGGCAGAAAGAATATTTGAGGAAATAATGACTGAAAACTTCCCAACCCTTATGAAGGACATAATTATCAGAATCTAGAAGGAACAATGCATCACAAACAGAATAAATATGAATACACCTACCTTGAGACAACTAATGTTCAGAATGACAAATATATTAGATGAAGATAGGATTTTTAAAGGAGAAAGAGAAAAAAACGTATCACGTATAAGGGAAACTCAATAAGATTAAGTGCCTCCCTCTCATAAGAAACCATGGAGGTAAGGAGACAGTGGTATGATATATTCATGGTCGGGAAAGAGAAAAACTGTCAAGCAAAAATTTTCTATCCAGTACAACTATCCTTGAAAAATGTGGATGTTCAAAACCTACACAGACACAAAAACTGATAGACTATATTACCAAAAGATCAGAATTGCAAGGAATATTGAAGGGAGTGCTATAGCCTGAAAGCAAAACAAACAAGGGTGAGTGATTTGGAGAAGTGTTTAGCAATGAAGATCATTAGGAAAGGTAAGAAGATAGAAAATAGAACAATATGACAACAGAGACTCGAAGGACAATTTCAATGAAGTAATGCCATTATAGAAATCACATTGAATGTTAATGGCTTAACCTCCCAATTAAAAGATGTAAACTGATAGAATGTATAAAAAATACAAAGTATGTATCTGTTGTCTACAGGAGACCCACTTCAGATATAAGGACACAACCAGTTTAAATATGAAAGTTTGAAAAGATATTCTATGGAAATATTAAAGCAAAAAGAGCTGGAGTAGTGATATTAATATTGGGCAAAATAGATTTCAATTTCAAAACTGTTACATGGGATGAAGATGGTCATTATATATTAACAAAAAGGTAATTCACAAAGAAGAAATTACTCTAATAATTAGTTATGCACCTAGTGATTGCTAAACTACATAAGGCACACACTAGCAAAACAGCATGGAGAAATTGATGTCTCTATAATAATAACTGGAAACTTCAACACACCACTCAGTTTTCTATAGAACATCTGGACAGAGGATAAACAAACAAACAGAGAAATAGGATAATATGATAAACAAAGTAGATCTAATACCTATTTATAGACCATTGTACCCCAAAACAGCAGAGTATACTTTCTTTTCAAGTGCTCATGCATCCTTCTCCAAGATAGACCATATGTTGGGTCACAAAAGAAATCTCAATAAATTTTTAAGAGTTGAAATTATACCAAATACTTTTTATGATTGTAACAGAATGAAACTGGAAATGAATAATGGACAGAAAAGGAAAATTCATAAATATTTGCAATAGTAAATAATCAGTGGGACAAAGAAGAAATTGCAAGAGAATTCTGCACATATCTTGAGATGAATGAAAATGAGAACAAAACAGCAAAACTCATGGAACACACTGCAAAGGCAGTGCTGAGAGGGAAATGTATAGCCTCAATACTTACATTAAAAAAGAAGCAGACTTAAAATTGAAGCTCTAACTGCACACCCGAAGGAACTAGAGAAAGAACAGCAAACGAACCCAAACCATGCTGAAGGAAAGAAATTGTAAAGGTCAAAGCAAAAATAATTTACACCAAGAACAAGAAAAAAAAAAGAGAGAGAGAATCAACTAAACCAAAGTGGATACTTTGAGATCATCAACAAAATCTATAGAAATAATTATTTTACAGAAAAGGGGAGAAACCTATTTAAATTGACAACATAGTTACATGTGAGTAAATATTTAAAGATGCATAAAATAATATATGGTATTAGCTTTATATAAAATACATATGTTTTACAAGTTATAAAATTCTTGGGAAAGACAAATAATAAATTATAGTTGACTGTTACACATATATGTATTTATTATTAAAACACAGGGGAAAAATAAACATCAAAGTATTTCTTCAAATTTTGTGAGAGTAGATGATTAGAATATACTCAATTACCTTACATTTGTTAGGTTATAAGACTACAAGTAAAAGAATGTCCTAAGGCAATTCCAAATAAACAGAAAATCTTGCCTCAGTCATTCTGAAAGGCCCACCACAACAAGAGTACTTTGCCCAACATCAGAGGGTGGACTGGACAAAAAGTCCTGAACATAGCTGTTAGTTGCATTGGAATTCACAGGAAGAACTTCAAAGGCAGCTCTGGTCTTCAGATAATTTCCAAAGGAGGCATTCAAGTGTTTAAACCTATGTTCATTATTTAGAAATGAATTTATAAATCACTTGATCTTATCTAATCCAATGTCTTGTTCTGAAAGGAAGTAATGCATAGTAAAAGAGAGGCAAAAATGAAACAAAATAGGTAAATTAGTGAGAGAACAAATCCATGTAGGTATGAATTATTGGCCAATAAATTTCCCTCATTCCCACTTGAAGAATAAGGTGGATCAGGGCTATTGCACCTGCGTCTACATGAAATTTTTTGTCTTTTTCTTGAGAAAATCCAAGAATCAATGACTATGGGAGATAACACAAAGACCCAAGATCATTGAGCAGATGAGAGATCATTACAAAGATCATCTGCACAATAGATCCCCAAAACCAAGAACCTAAAGGAAGGAAATCAGGGACTGACTGGAAAAATAGAGATCACCCTCATTAGAGATGGAAAAATTACAGGTTATGTTGAGGATTGGACATCTGATGAATCAGGAAGACCTCATGGAACTCACTGTGTGAGTTTGAAAATGGGAAATTCACTGTCATAAATAAGCTGTGCTTGACCATTCAAGATTGTCCCTGGTATGTGACCCAAGTTTCAAGAAACTGGTTTTTGTCCATCTTCTGTATCAAGATCAGATTTTGGTATTCTGCCCTTTTTCTAGTACCTCTGTTTAAAATATCCTTTGATATGAAGATTGCATTATGAATTATTAGACACCTAATGTGCTCATTTTCTATATTGGCTCCTCAAAAACAATATCGAAAATAAAAAATATCTGACATTGACCTTCAAACACTGCCTCTAACTGTTCCTGACACACTGACTACATCTCTCCTCAACCCACAAGTAATCTGAAAAAATTACAGGATCTTTGGATATATGGTAAGGACTAGGAGATTCTCCCATGAAGTGCAGGGGTGGGACTAAACACCTCCAGACCTTGCAGTAAAATTAGAGGGAGAAGGACAACATAGAGCTGAGGAAAACCAGTTGCTGGTGTACCATAACAATTGTGACATGTAGAAAATTCTGCAGATAAAGGTGAGGTTTCTGGAGGGTCAGAAATGTCCTTGGACACTGGAAACTAAGGAGATTGCATCTCTTCCCCTACTCCCTTTGCACAGTCAACTACAATTTCAAATAGAAACTTAATAGAAGTAAAAAAAAGGTTCAACATCTTCCAGGATTCCACACTCAGAGCTAATTCTATTCCAGGAGGATCAACAACAAGGAGGGGTGGAAGGTGTGCTGAAAATTTGTCCATGGAAGGCAGAATATCACTAGAGTCTCAATGAAAGAACATCTTGGTTACACATCAAAAAACTATAGTGTGGGGTAGTGGCTGGATACAACATGAGAGAAGGAGAATCCTTGGGAAATTTCACAGGACCTTCAATGCCTCTCTCACTCCAAAACATGGGCAAGGCCTGGCCCTTGGATTGTGCTTGGTCCTTGCTTCATGCCGTGAAGTTAGGGTCAAGGAATCTGAGACACAATCAGACACTTAAAATTTTCTGTAGGCAAGAACAGCAGAGAAAGGCTCTGTTCCAGGAACTTACCCAGAACGTTTAAGAGAAGCAGTGACAAAATTGGAAGAGGATGACAGAATCTTCTAACACCTCATGACCACATGGCCATTCATATTCCACAAAGCCATGCTCCATGTGCGTTCTTCCCCACACATCTCCCACCAGTGACACCTGGCACAGGTGGCCCACCACTGCCATAGTTGTAACATTTTTGTAATAAAAAACCTCCCCAAAAATCAAAGTAAAAAAAATTTTATTGTGCTTTCCATGACTATAAGATATGTTATCTATTTTTTTCAGTTTTTATTCATAGAAGCTTTGGGTTACAGAAATATTGTTTCAAAAATAAAAAGGATTCTCATATATCCCATCCCCCCCTCACATTTCCCTCTACTAACACCTTACATTCATATGGTGCACTTGTTACAATTGTTGAACAAATATTGAAGCATTCCTACTAACTATGGTCAATAGTTTAAATTATGGACTACACTTTGCACTGTACAATTTTATAGGTTTTGGCTTAATTTAAAATGACTTGTATTCATCAATGCAAGATCATTCAGGAATATTCCAATTCCCTAAAAATTCCCTATGTTTCACCTGTTCTTCAAACCCTCTCCCTTCAGAACCTATAACAATTAAGTTTTTTTATTTTTCAAAAATAAGGTTGATAATAACATGCATTAATATTGAGGGCTTGATGTTTTCATCTGTTTTCTTTTATTAGGCACTGCCTATATACTCTAGAGATTCTTGCCCCCCCCCATTTGTGAATGTAGTACAACTCCCCAGGATGTGTGTTTAATATTTACTTGTTTATTGTGTGGGTCTTACCCCACTGAGATAATGCCCTATGACCAAATGAACATATTCATATTCCATAGAAGCCTCCCAAGTGCACCCTTTTCCACCTCCAATACCCTGAACCAGGGACCTTCCCCTGCCATATGGGCCCAAAGAATAGTCCCACCATTGTATTATCAACCAAAGACCTACAAATCCCCAGAGTTCACCTGTTATTTTTTCCAGACCTCCCCCCAATTACATAGATAGCCCAACCCAACAGCCCCACTTTGCTCACACTCACATTCCAGAACTCACATCCTTGCACCACCATCACCACCATCTGCTGACAAACCACCCCCTTCAACCTTAATATAGGTTCTGCTCATATTTCACACTGGCTTGACACACTATACTCCCTTTCTGTCTCCTGATAACCTATCTTACAGACTTTACCTCTGTGAGTCTGTTGAATTTGCTTAGGTAATATCTGTGAGATAATGCAATATTTGTGTTTTTGTGACTGGCTTACTTCACCACTTAACATAAAGTCTTCAAGATTTATCCATGTTGTTCATGTGTCAATACTTCATTCCTCCTTACAGCTGAGTAATTTTCCTTTGCATTAACATACCACAGTTTGCTTCTCCATTCACCTGTTCATAGACCTTGGGTTGCTTCCAACTTTTAGCAATAGTGAATAATTCCACTATGAACATTGGTGTGCATTCATCTGTTCATTTCCCTGCTTTCCTTTATTAGGTGTATATACACAGCAGTGGGATTGCTGGGCCATATGGCAGGTCTTTAGTTTGTTTCCAGAGGAAACTGCCAAAACATCATCCACAATGGCTGCACCATTCTACATTCTTACCAGCAGTGGATGGGGGGACCTTTTCCTCCACCTGTTCTCCAACATTGTAGTTCTCTCTTTTTTTAATCACCACATGACTAGTAGTCATAAGATGATTTCTCATCATTGCTTTGAATTGCATTAACCTAATAGCTAGTGACATTGAGTATGTTTTCATGTGCACTTTAGCCATTTGTATTTCCTCTTTGGAAGTGTCTATTCAAGTAACATGCCCATTTTTTAAATGGAGTGTTTGTCTTTTTATTTTTGACTTGTAGGAATTCTTAATATATGTTAGATAGAAGAACCTTATCCAATAAGTGGTTCCCAAATATTTTCTCCCATTTGGGTAGGCCACCATTTCACTTTCTTGTCAAACTCCTTTGAAGTGCAAAAGTTTTTAATTTTAAGGAGATCCCATTCATCTATTTTTACTTTCATTGCTCACACATTGGGTGTAAATTTTATGGAACAAATTCCTACTACAAGGGGGCCGGCTGTAGCCCAGTGGATAGGGCACCAGTTCACTGCATGGGAGGCCCCATGTTTGGTTCCTGGGGACCTCTCCAAGCAGGCAGACCCTTTTAGAGGGCAAGCCACAAGGGGTGGGGAAGAGCCACCATGGGCAGGCCAAAAAGCCACCACAGGCAGGGCAAAAAGCCGCCATGGGTAAGGCAAAGTTGTCTGTGAATGGAGCAGAGCTGCCTGCAAAATGGAGCAAAGCCACCTGCAAAACAGAGCAAAGCTGTCCAAGAGTGGGATAAGCCACCTGTATGGTGAGCTGACTTGGCATGTCACCACAATGGGGGGAGACAAAGAAGAAATAGAAGAACACAAAAAATGAACACACAGCAAGAGCAAGCAGAAAGGGGGGATATGTAACAAAAAAAATTCCTACTACAAGATCTTGTAGATATTTCCCTACATTTTATTCTAGGAGCTTTATGGCCTTGGCACTTATATTTAGATCTTTGATCCATCTTCAGTTAATTTTTGTATAGAGCATGAAATGGTGATACACTTATATTCTTTTGGATATGGATGCCGTGTTCTCCCAGTGCCATTTGTTGAAAAAGGCATTCTCTCCCTGTTGAGTGGGCTTGGTGGCCTTGTCAAATATCATTTGACCACATATGCAAGGATCTATATCAGAATCCTCAAATCAGTTCCATTGGTCAGCATGTCCATCTTGTACCAATATCATGCAGTTTTGATTGCTGTCATTTTGTAGTATGCTTTAAAGTCAGTTGGCATGTTTCCTCCAATTTTGTTTTTTCTTTTTCAATATGGATTTAGCTACTCCAGTCCCCTTGCCCCTCCAAATAAATTTCCTAATTAGATTTTACAATTCAGTACAAAGTGCTGTTGTAATTTATATTGGGATTGCATTAAATCTGTAAATCAATTTGCATAGGACCAACATCTTATTGTTTAGATTTCCAATTCATGTACATGGAATATTCTTCCATTTATTTATATTTTCTTTGATTTCCTTTAACATTGTTGTGTATTTCTCTGTGTACTACTCTTTTAAATCTTTACTTAAGTTTATGTCTATATATTTGGTTTAGCTGCTATTGTGAATGGAATTTTTTTCTTGATTTCCTCCTCAGACTGTTCATTATTAATATACAGAATGGTACTGATTTTTGCATGCTAATCTTATTTGCTTCTACTTTACTGAACTCATTTATTATCCCTAGAATCTTTGTTGTAGATTTTTCAGTCTTTCTATGTATAGGTCACATCATTTGCAAATAGTAAAATTTTTAATTCTTCCTTTCCAATTGGGATGCTTTTTATTTCCTTTTCTTGCCTAAGTGCTTGAGCAAGTATTTATAACATGATGTTAAACAAAAGTGGTGACAGTGGACATCCTTGTCTTGTTTCAGATCTTAGAGAGAAAACTGTTAGCCTTTCAGCTTTGAGTATGTTACCTGTGGGTTTTTTATCTATACCTTTTTTCACGTTAAGAAAGTTTCCTTCTATTCCTATCTTTTGAAGTGTTTTTATCAAGAAAGAATGCCATATTTTGTCAAATGATTCTTCAGCATCAATAAGGATGGTGATGAGATTTGTTTTTGTTTTGGTCTGTTAATTTGGTGTATTACATTCATTGATTTCCTTATGTTGAATCACTCTTTCATACCAGAGATAAAAACTCACTTGGTCATGATGTATAATTTATTTGATATGTTGTTGAATACAATTAGCAAGTATGTTTTGTATCTAGGTTCATTAAAGGGATTGGTTTTCTTTTCTTATGGTGTCTTTAATTGGCTTTGGTATTAGGGTTATATCCTCTTTTGAGGGACATGGATGTACATGTCCAGGAAGTGCAGCATACTATAAACAATATAATCCTGAGACACATACTTATCAAATTGTCAAATGCTCAAGACAAAGAGAGAAAACTAAAAGTAGTAAGAGAAAGAGATCCATCACATATAAGGGAGCTCGAATAGAGTAAACACTGTCTTCTTGTCTGAAACCATGAATGCAAGAAGGCAGTGGTATGACATAGTTAAGGTGCTAAAAGTAAAAATTCCAAACCAAGAATTCTGAATCCAGTATAGCTGGCATGATTATTTTAAAATTTTACCTGCCCACCATAGACACTGGATACCACTTTATATATACAATTTACATTTGTATTTATGTTACCATGAAATTCCCCAACTAAGTTCATTCCATTCACATGATGAACAAGTAAAGAATGTGAGGTGGAATTTAATGACTATCCCTTTTCAGGACTCTACCTTCATTGTCATGCTGACAGCCAATAGCCTGCTTTTTGTCCCAATGATGTTACCCAATCTGTTAACAAGACAATTACCTTGGGCCACTCCCTGAACATCAGACACAATCCAAGTATCCTGACAGGAACCCAAAACCATGTCCACAGCCTTGAACAAATACATTGGAGAAGGAATTCAAATTTAGCATCCATGTAAAAAGCAAGGGGTCTTCCAAAACATCACCAAGACATGGCAAAATCCTCTAGAGAAATCAAGATTCATTCCCTTCCAAAGATTCCCTCCATTCAGAGCACTCAAACACCTGGTCTGGCACCATCTAGACTATCCAGCCTTCCCCATGTGAAAATTGATGTAGTCATAAATATGCAACCAAAGGGACCAGAACGTCACTTGCCCTGATACCAAGCACCTCCAGTCTCTCCACAATATACCTCATCTGAGTCCATTCCATAACTGCACCATCACCCAACTTCTACAAAGCAACCATTTTCAGACCATACATTCAGCATTATTATCAGGAGATGCAGCAATGGGTGTTAGATTTCCAGGTTCTGAAAAACCCTCACCTCTACTTCTCCTGAAAAGCTTTGACATCTTGGTCAGAGCACTGAAGGTCTTCAGTAGTCTAAGGGATCCTTTTGCCATTCCTAAGAGAGTGTCCCCTATGACTAACTGTTGGACTCTTCCTTCACTGAGGAGAGTGACTAGGATTGAGATGCTGTATTAATCATGATTCTTTAGCATAATAGAACCTACAGGAGATATATTTAAATATTATGAAATTTTAAAGAATGGCCTCATGTAACTCTGGGGATGCATGAGTCCAATTACCTTAGGGCAGGCTGCAAGCTAGGAACTCCAATGAAGCTCATATGTGAGACATCAGGATATAAAAGGACCTCAACTAATTGGATGAGACATCTCTCACTGCTGAAATCAATCTCCACTGCTGATTTTACATGTTATCAGCCATCAATGCAATCACCTCACTAATCATTTAAGTCCAGAAATGTCCTCATGGTACATTCATGTGTGGGCTTTCTAAACCAAAAGGGCACCATTACCTGGCCAAGATGACACATGAGATTGACCATCACTATATCAGTGAAGAGTGGGCTTCCTATCTCATATACCTTGGAGTTGACTGATGGACAGATGACCTAGGGAGGGATAAAAAGCAGAGTTCAAACAGCCTGTGTCTGGTGAATCAGAGCTTTCCCAGGTATAGGGTGTGTCCAAATGGTGTAACTCAAAATAATATTGGGTAGTAGGTATATAGACAACACTGATTACAATTATGTAAATTTAAGTTGTGTTTTAAATAGAACTTATAAAACTTATATAAAATGCTTTGTAAAGTAGTTAATTTAAGGAAATGCTGAATAAAAAAATTTAAAGCAATAAAAGTATATTTTCAATACTAAGCTATAAAACTAACCTATGTGCAAGTGACTGAATTTTGTGTAAATCTGAAAAGGACCACCTATGGATATGAAAATGGATACTTCTTTTGAGGGCATTAATTTCTCATCTTAGCTTATTTTAAGAAGTATCTGAAGACCCTGATTCAGGCTCAAATTCTACTTTTGATCTCTCAGGCATGTTGATAGGCAAATATAAAATTTTGCCCAGAGTCTCTCAAAGAGGTAAGGTGCATTCCCCACACCAGACTTCATGCCTAGTCAGTGGGTTGCATTTTCTAGGGAGTGTTGCAATCAAGGATTCAGCCCACCTTGGCCATGCAAGCTCTGCTCATAGGCAAAGCTGGATATCTAGTCCAGGTGCCTCCATTTGGTGACCTCCTCCTTGGGGCCCTCAGCTGAATCACTTCCCAGGAATCTCTTGCAAGACTTCCTTATTGTGGCCTTCTCTCACACATTTTTTCCACTCTGACTCAGAACATTTGCACTCCTACACTTTCCTATTATCTCTCCCCACTTGCTACATGTGTTTATAAAAAGGCAAGAGCTTTTTATTGGGGCTCATTGACATTGAGACAGTTTCACCCCAAGTGCTGCATCCATTTGATCCTAGCCTGTTGTGTATCCATAGGGAATTATCACCCTGGGAAGCTGGTGCATGTTTTTGTATTTTGCTTGCTCTGTTGGACTAAGTGAATGAAGACTTGATTATTACTTTCACTTTGATTGGTTTTTCTAATTAAACACCATGACTTCTGAATACTCAACAGTGCCTTCTCATCTCTCATGATATGAATTGCTTTTTTACTCTGAGGTGATATTTCAGTGGAAATCATGAAAGGGGATAGTGTATTCTTTTTTTTTATTAATAAAAAATGTGTTACAATATGTTTAGTGCATTTATTTCAATGTTACTATATTGTTCCTACATGTTGCATATTGTGGTGGTTTACAAATTTAATATACTTGAGGTTAAAGAATTTAGTATTTACAGTGTGACCCAAGGACCTGTAGTTTGTTATAAAAACAGACTCCCAAGTATATCCCAGAATGACTGTATCCAAATCTGATTTTATAAATATTGCCAGGTGATTCATATATATATTGATGATTGAAATGATATGTAGCCTTTAAAAAATCCAACCTCAAATAAGAATCATCTGGTGAGAAATAAACTGCTGAAGTATTGGTCCAACACTCAGAAGTACTAAATTACTTGGTCTTGTATATAAGAACTGAGCTTGGGGTTTGTTTAACACTCTCTAGTGTGCAGCAAAATTAAAGCTTGGCTGGAAGACAAGTGCAAAGAGATTGCTATATTCAACTGTTTCCTCCCTTCTCTAACATGGAAGGAAACTTAACTCTTGAAGAAGAAATATTGGGTATGTCTACAGGAAAAGGAATTGTATTAGAAGGAGAAAATGAACAGTCTCTTTCCTTCCTCTCAAGGTCCTTTTGCCCTCAGAAAAGATTCTCTCCATCTCTCCAATACATAAAAGAAATAGGATTGGAGGCCTCAGTATGCTTCTTTGTTGAGTTCACATGAGGCATAAAAATTAAATGGAGAAAGTAGGAGAGAAGCATGTTAAGATACAGTTCTTTAAAATTACATGTTTCCTACTAAAGTATATCATAAAAGAAACCCAATAAACACCCCCAAGGACACCCAGCATCAAGCTAAGCACTAAGTTGCAAAGTCTAGGTGAATCCTTCAGCTCTGCAGTCCTCAACCTTGGTCAGAGAACTGAGGACTCTATAGAGTAGCTGGTATGATGATGGCATGGACCCATCTATTTCCAGGGAGTTTTTCTTAAATTCAGATTTAAGGTTCAACCATGAAAATTCAATTAGATTGGTTTGTTTGGGATCCAGGAACCATAATTTTAATACATGCCCACATGTTTCTGAAACAGTTGATTAGGAGATACTTTTTTGAAAAAAAAACTCACACAGGAATTTCAAACCAAAGACTCAACTGCAGTGAATGTTGTCCTTGTCACCAGCAAGCACTTTCCTCTAACTTGACATTCTTCACCTCATGTACTCAGCTGGGTTAATTTAACACACTTGAGAGAAGAATAATGTTAAAAGATGATATTCTGTCTTTATTTTCTATGATTAAAGTTTTATCTGTCTGTAGAAGGAAAAGTTAAACAAGTTATACATTTGGTATTTTGCAAAGTATGACCAAGCACTTTATTTATTTATATAAGTACACTAGCACATCTTGTTATAGAATGGTGACAATATCTGCCAATGCTGGTTGTATTGCTGCATGTTTTGTGATGGATTTTAATGGTTTAATACAGTTTACCCAACCCTGCTTACAGGCTTTTGAGGGATATATCATTGCTGCTGTGTATACATGAAAATACTGAGGGACAGAGAAAGGGAGCATCAAAGTGAGGTCTGCCTTAGAAATATATTGCCTTGTGGACCCTCACAATACAAAAATTGGCCTCTTGTTTTATGTCTTGGAAGACATAATCTTCCTTGAACCAGAGGATGAGCCTAGGAGGATGAGCCAGACATAAGTTCCTAGTTGACATCATATCACTGAGTGGTACCAATACCATTATTCTTGCAATCCCATTTTTGAAGGTTCTCAAATATTAATGATTATGAGCATTTCTTTTTTATTATTTTTTCCCATTTTTAAAGAAACTTTAGATTACTTAAATGTTGCATTAAAAATGTAGGGGATTTGCATATGCCCCACTCCCTTCTCCTCCCACATTTTAACAACATCCCTCATTAGTGTGGTACATTTGTTTCAATTCATGAACTCATATTGAAGCATTGCTATCATTCATGGATTACAGCTTACATTATAGTTTAAACTCTCTGTCCTGCACAATTTTTTAGTTTTTGACAAAATATACAATTGTCTGTGTCCATCACTGCAATGTTAGCAGGACAACACCAATGTCCCCAAAATGTCCAGATATTACACCTATTCTTGCCTCTCCCTACCCTCAGAACCTCTTTTGGCCACTGCCTTTATATCAATGATAAGACATTTTTTATTGCTAGAATATTAATATCTAAAGTAGAATAATAATAATTCTACTTTAGTCCATTGTTCATTCTCCAATCTTGAAGATTTTGGGATGGTGATGCCCACTTTGTTTCTAATCAAGAAGGGCTTAGTACCCATGGGGCAAATGGATGGAACTGTCTTGCTTCCAGTTGGAGACACTCCTAATTGTTTGGGATGGGCATTGTCCATCATCATCTTCTTGTTAGCTGTCTTGGGTGAGTCCAATGTACAGGAGAGTGGGTGTTGCCACACTTCTGAAATTCAGAGGGCATTTATTTTGGTGACCCATGGACCAGTATGTTCTCCTCTTATGAAGTCTTGCAATTGACCTACTTAACACTTCAGAATTCAATCATAATTTTGGCATATTATGCTTGGTTTTGATACTTAATTAAAAAAGAATAATATCATTTCATCCTGTGAGGCCTATCCCCTTACACATGCTTTGTGATGCCTGCCTGGAATATTCCAATTAAGAGATGTACAGTAAGGCAAAATAGTTGGAACTCCCCCATAATCTGGATGTGATCATACTTTCATAACCAAGTAAAGTGAGTGGGATACATCTCATTCTTTCAGAATTCTGCAAGGATTCCAGGTCAACTGAGCTTTCAGTCCCACCATTAAATTGAGACATGAGATGTTAGGACACATCTACCCACCAAAAACTAGTGCTCTACTCTATACAGGAATTCTATATACTACTGAGACCTCTTCTGAGAACCACTCAAAACCTTCAACTTTCACTTCCCTCTTTATTGGATCCAGGATCACAGAACTTGGAAGAATTCACCTCTCATGAGCTGAGGTCAGTCAGAGGTAACAGAGGTGGATCTGTGCCTCTGCAAGAACCTATGCAAGGAAGAAGCCAGTTTATTGTGTGAAAGAATGGATGCATCCCTGCCTGAAATTCTGGTTTAATCCAAGCTGAAGGAAGATACTCCTATGTTCATTAGACTATTGGAAGTGATGGTAGAGTCTACTCAAGTTTAATGGAAGCACTGAAAACATAGTTACCTTCTTTTCTGGGTAGAAAAAGAACTTGTGGTATGGCCTGGCTATGCAGGGTTAAGTTTAGTCTATGACATATTGCCTACTTTTCCCACCCAACTTAAGTTTTACTTCTTCATGTATCCAAGAGATCTAGCTGAATTCAGGGTATTAAGTACTGCTACTCCAGAGCCCTAAAACTCAGCAATTATGTTTGCTAAATAATCCCTATGTATTCCAAATATTCATATTTTTCAATTCTATTGGAAGTGGATTTTTTGAAAATCAATCAACTATTTTTTTTGTTTTTACTGTATAGAACTACAGTTGATTTTATACCAATTCTGTATTTTGTAAGTTGCAGCATCTTTTTGTAGATAATATCATATTTTCTAAATAGGTAATAAAGTTATCTCAATTCTTCTTTTATAATCTAAATTGCTTTGGTTTATTTTTTTCCCTGGTTAAAATTACTAGAAATTCCAATACAAAGTTAAATAAACATAATGAGACCAGACATGTGCCTTATTCCTGATCTTAGAGGAAAAAAATTCAGCTTTTCAATGTTAAGTTTGAGGGAGAGAGGGGAAGATGGCATCAGTTTAGGTGCTCACTCACCGGCTCTGAAGTAGGGGACAGCTGATTGGGGACAGGAGCCTGAGAGCATGGTCTTTGAGGGGAGCCTGGGGCACAGGAATATTAACTCCATTGGTCTGGAGGCAACTGGAGTGTGAGTTGAAACATGCAGCATAAAATTGTGAGTTCTTTACATCCCAGCTGGAAACACAGGCAGCAGTGTTCCATTCCCGGGAAGGGGGGCTGAGAAGTTCAAAACCTCACCAGTAAACCTGTGAGGGGGGGAAAAGCCCTGAGAGTGGGAAGATCTGACTGAGGGGTGGAGAGGGGTTTCCTTTCTGTGGGTTTGGTTGCCGGAACCTGCAAGCAGTTTTTGGGGAAAAAATAGCCAGTTGGAAGTGGTGCTGGGCTGAGGGGAATGGCGAATCTGCTTACGGTGGCAAAGGGCAGTTCCAGTCATTTAATAGTTCTGGGCTGAGTAATGCAGCTCCAGCAGGGGAGTTAGGCAGTGGGAAATAATAGACAAGTCTCCATAAACCTATTTGGGGGCCCCTTACAGGAGGGGGTGGTCTAGAAGAGGAGTTCTTTAAGGATTCTAATTACATCAAACAATAAAGAGAAACATATTGATGTGCCTTAATTACTAAATTCTGCCTCGAAGCCTGCAGAGAGAAGGCTGCAAGGCAAATGATTAATGAACACAGGCTGAGAGACTCCACAAGTGCCCAAAGGGAATGTTGTTTTACCTTAAGATTTAATTGCATGTTTGTGTACTTGTTACCTCTACTCTCTCCTCCATGTTTTTGGAGGATTTTTTTACTTTGTTTTTGTTTCTTTGTTTTTTTTTTAATTAGGTGCTGATAGCTTTTTTCTTATTTGCTGCTTTTTTTCATCCTTGACATTCCATCCTCTGTGTATAGTGATTGTCTCTACCAAGACTATTTCCTCTCCTTCCTTCATCTTTCTACCTTCAGCTTTCTGTTGTGGTTCTTACATTCTACCTTTTTCCATTTGCTCCCAATTTCACCCTTGTTAACTTCTATCTTGGCTACTCTGTTCTCTTATTTCTTTCATTTTATATTAGCTTTTTTCTTTCAGCCTATTTTTTATTAGTTTCTCTCTCATCATTCTGGGCATATAAAATACTCTATATATTTTTCTCTATTTGATTCCCCATTCCATTGTAGGCACTCCAATTTTTCCCCTATCACTCTACGCTGCCTACATGAGTTAAATATTCAATTTACAAAATCTAATAAGGCCCCTCTTCCAACTTTTATCAATAGTACTATTATCCCTTATCCTTTCTCACCCCTTTCAAGTGCTCTTGTCATATCTTCTTCCTTCAAAGGAACATAGAAAAAAGCAAGGAAACACAACAAGGGGAAGAAAGTATCAATGAGAAATCTTAACACACACACAGGATTACAAACTAAATAAAACTCTAGAGCAAAGAGAGAAGCTAATCAACTGAAAAAAAAAAACACTTAAGATAAAATGATGACCAGAGGGAAACAAAAAATTACAAGCCATACTGAGAAAATGGTAGACACAGGCCACTCCAAAGAACAAACCAAAAATCATGAAGAGAAGCAGAGCATAGAACAACAAATCATGGACCAACTTCTGGAAATGAAGGAAGAGATTAAGGGTATTAAGAAGACACTGGGGGGCCGGCTCGATAGCCCAGTGGATAGGGTGCCGGCATATCACATGGGAGGCCCCGGGTTCGATTCCCGGGGACCTCTCCAAGCGGGCAGACCTCCTTGAGAGTGGCAAGCCGCCATGGGTGGGCCAGAGCTGTCGTGGGCAGGGCGGGAAGCTGCCACGGACAGGGCAGGAGCCGCCACGGGCAGAGCAGGATGCCAGCAGATGGAGCGCAGCCAGCCACCCACGAGCTGAAGCAAGCGCCAGCCATGAATGGATGCAGAGACCGCCCACAAGTGGGGAAAGCCACGCCCGTGCGGTGACCACTCTCGGCGTGTCGCCGCAGCGGGGGGGAAGGGGAGATATGTAATAAAATAAATAAATCTTAAAAAAAAAGAAGACAATAGGAGCACATACTGAAGAAATTATAAACATGCATAAAAAGATAACAGATAGGATACTGATGAATAGCACAATCCAAGAAATGAAAAAGAAGACAGATTCACATAACAGCAGATTTGAATGGTCAGAAGAAAGAATTAGTGAATTGGAAGACAGTACAACTGAAATCAAACAGATAGTAGAAAAGATAGATAAAAAGATAGAAAAAATCCAGCAGGTACTTAGAGAT
Organism: Chaetophractus vellerosus; assembly: GCA_004027955.1. Taxonomy (NCBI): domain Eukaryota; kingdom Metazoa; phylum Chordata; class Mammalia; order Cingulata; family Chlamyphoridae; genus Chaetophractus; species Chaetophractus vellerosus. The sequence goes on from PVKH010004464.1 coordinate 21,338, forward strand.
TTAACTGATAACACAAAATGCACAAACATACACATTATAGGCATCCCAGAAGCAGAAGAGAAAGTAAAAGGAACAAAAGGAGTTTTGAATGAAATAATGGCTGAAAACTTCCCAACCCTAATGAGGGAGATGGATGTACGTATCCAGGAAGCACAGCACACTCCAAACAGTATAAATCCCAACAAGCCAACCCCAAGACACATACTTGTCAAAATGTCCAAAGCTCAAGACAAAGAGAAAATACTCAAAGCAGCAAGAGAAAAGACAACCATCACATACAAAGGAAGCACAATAAGATTAAATGATGACGTCTCAGCTGAAACCATGGAAGCAAGAGGGCAGTAGTATGAAACAGCCAAGACACTAAAAGAAAAAAATTCCAACCATGAATTCTCTATCCAGCAAAGCTGGCATTCATAAATGACAGAGTTCAAAATATTCACAGATAAACAGAAATTAAAGGAATATGCCAACAAGAAACATGCACTTCAAGAAATACTAAAAGAAGCTCTAAAGGGTGAAAGGAAAAAACAGGAAAGAGAGAGTTGGAGGAGAGTGTAGCAACACCAACAATGACACAAATATAAACAAAAACTATATGGGACATACATAAACCGAAAGAAAATATGTCAGATGAAAGAAATTCATTGAGAGTAGTAACACTGAATGTTAACATATTAAATTTTCCAGTCAAGAGACCCACCTTAGACCCTGGGATTCAAGGAGGCTGAAAATAAATGTCTGGAAAACAGCTTTACAAGCAAATAATATCCAAAAAAGGGCAGGAGTAGCTATTCTAATATCAGACAAAATAGATTTTAAATGGAAAACAATCATAACAGACAAAGATGGTCACTATATATTAGTAAAAGGGGTAATCTCTCAAGTAGAGAGAACAATAATAAACATCCATGCACCTATCAGAGTGCCTCTAAATATGTGAGGCAAACACTGTAAAAACTAAGTGGAGAGATAAATGCCTCCACAATTATACTGGGGAACTTCAATAGACCATTATCACAATTAGAAAGAACATCTAGACAAACAATCAGTAAAGAAACGAAGAACATGAATAATACATAAGAAGATCTGGGCCTCATAGATATATACAGAACACTGCATCCTAATACAGCAGGATATACATTCTTCACGAGTGCACATGGATCATGCCCCAAGATACACCACATGCTAAGCCATAGAAAAACTCTTAATGAGCTCAGAATGATTGAGATTATACAAAGCAATTTCTCTGACCACAATGGAATGAAGTTGGAAATCACTTACGGCCAGAGAACAAGATTAAGTATGAAGCTATGGAAATTAAACAACACACTCTTGGAAAAACTGTGGGTCAAAGAGGAAATCTCAAAGGAAATCAGTAACTACCTCAAATCAAAGAAAATGACAACACAAAATATCAAAACTTATGGGATGTGGCCAAAGCAGTACTGAGAGGAAAATTTATAACTCTTAATGCATATATTAAAAAATAAGAAAGAGCTAAAATTAAAGAATTAATTACACACCTGAAATGATTGGGAAAACAACAACAAACTAATCCTAAAGGAAGCAGAAAAAAAGAAATAACTAAGAACAAAGCAGAGAAAAATGAAATAGAAAATATGAAAGCATTAAAAAAAATAAATAGAACCAGAAGCTGATTCTTTGAGAAGATCAATAAAATTGACAAACCCTTAGCCAGACTAGCCAAAAAAAAAAAGAGAAAGCAAATGCAAATACACAAAATAAGGAATGGAGGAAAGGAGATCACTACTGACCACACTGAAATAAAGAATATCATAAGGGGCCGGCTCAATAGCCCAGTGGATAGGGCACCGGCATACCACATGGGAGGCCCTGTGTTCGATTCCTGGGGACCTCTCCTAGTGGGCAGAACGCCTTGAGAATGGCAAGCCACCATGGGCGGGCTGGAGCCACCATGGGCAGGGCAAGAAGCTGCCACGGACAAGGCAAGAGCCGCCACGGGCAGGGCAGG
>PVKH010004465.1:0-23333 GCA_004027955.1 Chaetophractus vellerosus
TGTAGCCCAATTAGTAGGGTGCTGGTTTACCACATAGGAGGCCCCGGGTTCGGTTCCCGGGGCCTCCTCGAGTGGGCAGACCGCCTTGAGAAGGCAAGCAGCCACGGGCAGGGCAAGCCGCCGTGAGCAGGCAGGCAGCTGTGCGATGAGCTGACTCGGTGGGTTGCCGCAGTGGGGGGAGACAAGCAGACACAGAAGAACACAAAGATGAACACAGCAAGAACAAGCAGAAAGCGGGGAATATGTAATAAATAAAAATAAATCTTTAAAAAAATAATGATAATAATCAAAAAAACAAACAAAGATCTCATCAGCTCTCAATCTTTATGAGTCCCTTGCTGTATGTAGATGTAATTCTGTTTCCTTCTCTCTAGTATATTTGTATTTCTATTTTGTAAAAACAGTCTTATATATGCAATATCACCCATCTTCAAATTTTTTTAAATTAATTATTTATTTATTTTTTATATATCTATATACATTTTTAGGATACATTGATTACACAAATGTTACACAGAGATTCCAGGAGTACCCATATGCCACCCCCCACCCCTCCCACAACCCCCCACATGCACACCCCTAAGTGTGGCATAACGCCTCTGTTAGTTACACACATTTTGGGGCTTTGCCATCAGACATAGATCATGCAGCTCCATGGTACAGTTTTTAGCTTTCCTTCTAATAATATACATGACCTTAGACTTTTCCTTTCAAGCACTGTCATACACATATAATAGTTCTTGGGCCAAGGTTTTTAATTGAAATGGTACATTATTGTAGTTAGCATCCCCACATAGGAACTACTTTTTTACTAACCAAAAGCATTTCTAAACTACAAAGATTGCCAGAACTTTTTTTTTTTTAATTTTCAATATCTATGCAACTTTTCTCAGTGTCAAAATCCACTTTCATCTAGGAATTGTTTATCACTGACTCAACATCATATTTTTTCTTCAATAAGGCAGTTTTACTGAGGCTTAACATTTGATGTCATTAAATGAAAGTGATACACGATTCATATCAAAATGGAAAAAGCCAATCTTCAAACTCCATTTTAAATAAATAGAGCTTAAAAACCCTTAGCAAGATGAATAAGCTGTTTTGCTTTATTGGCTTTTGACAAAGTTGTAGATACAAACATGGATTGGCTGATGCAGCAGAAATTTTGCAGTTTAGTAATTTTAAGATATTATATTGCACTTGGTAAAATACACACACAACATCTAATATTTTTATGAAATTAACTATCCCCTGTAATTTTTACTGAAATGCGAAAAGATGTATTTCTGTATGCAGATGCTTTTTCAGAATAATTCTACCTGGCTAAACAGCCATGCAGTAGTTTTATTCTTTCATGGTTCCTTATTATGGAGATATCTCTTGTATAAACAAAAATTACCTTTTTCCCACCTAAATCATTCAGTAGCAATATAACTTAATATTTGCATCTATAGAGAAGAATTTGGCTAGAAGAACCTAGATAATGCTGAATAGATTTTAACTAATGTTTACAAGAGAGATATTTTATGTTTATAGTATAATGCTATGCTTAAAAGCATAGTACAAAATTGTTTGCACAGTGTAGTGATTTTAGAACATGACTTCACATTCTTTGATATTCTTACACCAAGAAATAAGACCCAAGTTCTCATGTTCTCCAGTATTGGTGAGCTTAAACTAATACAGGGAGGAGGAAGTGATGCTTTGAGACTTCTGAGACTATGTTTAAAAAAAAAGGTCATGTTCCTGAGCCATGTGAGACTTGTCACAGAGAAACACCAGGCAACAATTAAAGTGGCAGGACAGACTATTCTGACAGGGGGAAGAAAGCAAGGAGCATATGGCCTTATCTGTGGTTAGCAGAGAGGGAGCTAGATTTTTAAAGGGGACAAGAAGGAAGGGAAAGCAGGATATGGATATTACTGAGAGATTCTGAGGCAGGTCTGAGAGGGAAGGGGAAAAGGGAACTAGAAGATAACAGTGATGGGTCTGGGGAAGGGCAGAGAGGATCTAGCAATGGACCTACCTAGAAGATGAGATAGTTGTGCAGTTCTTCTGAGAACAGTCCATTCTATGGTTTACGGTGTTGGTTTACTAATAAGCCCAGGTAAGAGATCAGGTTAAGGTCAGAGGTCTACCTCCAGACATGCTTAGCACTGGGAAAGTGTACACTAAAGTTTGGACAGGTCTCTGGTGCAAAGTACGGAAAACATGTGGGGCTCAGTAGAGTCACTTTCAAGGATTCACTGAAGTTAGACTACACTGAGACTGCCACAATGGAGAAGCCACATGAAGGGGCACTAATTGAAAGTGCAAGTTGAGTCCACCCCAGGCCATAGATGTGTGAGTGAAGAAGGCATCTAGCACCCAGGCATTTGAGTCTGTCTAGCAGAGGATCCAGACATCAGAGAATATAAAATAGCTGAAACCACTATGTCCTTCCTGAATTTCTAAACATCAAAAGCCTTGTGCATACTAAAATGATTTTTCTATATGCCAGTGGTGTGTAGCAGTCAACGAATATCAATTTTGGTGAATAATTATGACATTTTCAGGAACTTTGCAAGCAGGTTGTTGCATAGACATTACAATTAATTTATATGCAGTATATATTTAAATAAATTATATTAAAAAACTAAACTTATATACACTCAAAACTCATTACATCCTAATTTTACTCCGTTTTACCATTATCTATATTCTTGAAGTTATTTACTGTTACTGTTTCTGAATAGTGAAAATATGACATAATTTTGTGGAAATACTCAACCCCTCCCAACTCGATGATCATTCATGAAGTCGATAAATTGACATCAACTATGGTGGGATAATTTCCACCATAGAAATGAGCAAAAACCTACAAATTAGATGTATTAGTCTGCCTAAGCGGTGCTGATGCAAAGTATCACAAATCTGTTGGCTTCTATAAAGGGTAATTATTTGGAATAAAAGCTTACAGTTAGAAGGCCCTAAAGAGTCCAACTCAAGTTGCTTTCTCACTAAAGTCGGGTGTCATGTGTTGAAGGAAGATATTTGCTGATTCCTGTGAGGGTTCAGCCTTCATGCTTTGGTTTTCTCTCTCTTAACCTGCAGGCTGGCATAGGGCTTTTCTCTCAGGGCTTCTCTCTCCTGGGAAATGGCTTGTTTATTTTCAGGCCTTCTATATCAGTCGTGTCTCTTTTCCCAAGGTCAGCTGCAAACTATAAGGCTAATGGCTCATCTCTCACCAGGGCCCAAGAATCAAAATATGACAGAGCTAGTTAGTGTCTCTTGGTATCAGGTCACCAATGGGGCTGGGACTCAACCTGAGTTATTCCTTTCTTACATAGCCCAATCTGAAGCCCTAAATAGATTTTATCAAGTAAACTTAATCAGAGACTCCTCACTGTATTTAAAACAATCAAAGGACATCATACCCAGAGGAATACATTCATTTACAAACAACCTTTCTCCTTTGCGGATTCATAAATAATCTCAAATTGTCACATCAGAGTTTAACTTAGATTTTTAAAATTTTTATTAATTTATTTTTAGTTTTTTTTTTTTTTTGGTTACATATCCTCCCCTTTCTGCTTGCTCTCACTGTGTTCATTTCTCTGTGCTACTCTGTGTCTGCTATGTTTCCCCCCCGTTGCAGCAATATGCTGAGTCAGGTCATCGTGCAGGCGGCACTGCTCCATTTGCAGGTGGTTCTGCTTCCGTTCAGAGGCGGCTCCACTTCCGTTCACGAGGGAATCTGCTCTGTTCGCGGGTGACTTGTCCTGCCCGTGGTGGCTTTGCCCTGCCCACAGCGGCTCTGCCCCGCCCACGGCGGCTTGCCCTTCTCAAGGCGGTCTGCCTGTTTTGGAGAGGTCCCTGGGAACCGAACCTCGGGCCTCCCATGTGGTGAACCAGCACCCTATCCACTGGGATACGGCCAGCCCCCTTAACTTAGATTTATTGTACTGTTTGTTCTTTATAATTTTAAAATTGAGATCCAATTGTTAAAAACATTTGCCAACTTACCTTTGTATATACCACTGAGGTTCAGTGGTACTTAGTTGCAACACTTGTATTTTCACAACCATAACAAAACAAATCAATATTCTGACAATGTAATTAAGAATAAAATAAAAAAAATAAATGACTGGAAAATATGTTTATAATAGTTTGGCAATCTGAGATTATTTTATGAATCCCAAAAACAGAAAGTTTATGTTTGCAAACTAATTTATTTCTTTAGGTGTGATATTGGTTGTTTTAAATTCAGTTGAGGGGTCTTTGATTGGATTACTTGACAAGATTGCTTTAAGACTTTTGATTCAACTGCATCACTAAGGCATGACTCAGGTTTAGTCCCCACCCACTTGCTAGGCCTGATATAAAGGGACTCATAGGATCAGATAGACACAGGAAGAGATCCATCTGCCATTCTTGATCTTACCATGTGACAGAAAGGAGAAGGCTAAAACAGATGAGGCCCTGAGGAAAGATGGCCATTTGCCTGAGAGCTTGCAGCTGGACTTGGAAAGAAAGCAGGACAGCCAAGACTGATATAGTAAGCCCTAAGAGACAAGCCCAATGCCAGTTTGCAGGTGAAATTGGGAAGAATGCAAAGCAGCTGCCTGAGAAAGGAAGCCCAGACCAGAAGGAGAAACCAGGGCAGAGATCAGCAGCCATGTTGCTTCACCACAGGGCAACACGCCATGATCTACAGTAGCTGACTTTGGTGAGAAAGCATCTCTAATGGTGCCTGGATTTGGACTTTTCATAGCCTTGGAACTATAAAGTTTTATCACAAATAAATCCCCTTCATAAAAGCCAACAGATTTCTGGTACTTTGCATTGGCACCCCTTTGACAAACTAATACAAATAGTATTTTTAAAGCATTTTAAAAAATTTTAATGGAACTTTTCTATAGTTGACCTCTCTGAAAAGAATTTTGATAAGTAAAATTTTGATGTACAAGCAAAGAAAATTATACATGAAAAATGCACCAAGTTGATTTTTTTCCTTACATTAAATTCTGCTTTTTAGCCCTAGTGTAAGGACAGTTTCTAATATATATTTGCTATTGTTATGTTAAAAGACAAGGTAGCTCAAGCTTATAAGCACAAGGATTCAGTTATCTTTGCCTTATTCAAACTTATATAATCCTACTTTCCCACATATGCCTTTTAGGTGGTTTCACATTTCTTTCATAACTTCCATATCTGAACTCCTATTGAACTTATTTTCCATGTCATAAAATTCACCTTAAGGGGCCGGCTCGATAGCCCAGTGGATAGGGCGCCGGCATACCACATGGGAGGCCCCGGGTTCGATTCCCGGGGACCTCTCCTAGCGGGCAGACTGCCTTGAGAATGGCAAGCCGCCATGGGCGGGCCAGAGCCGCCATGGGCAGGGCAAGAAGCTGCCACAGGCAGGGCAGGTCGCCCGCGAATGGAGCGCAGCCAGCCACCCACGAACTGAAAGCTGGCCGTGAACGGACGCAGAGACCGCCCACAAGCGAGGAAAGCTGCGCCTGCGCAGTGACCACTCTTGGCGCGTCCCCGCAGCGGGGGGTGGGGGGGAAGGGGAGATATGTAATAAAAGTAAATAAATCTTTAAAAAAAAAAATTCACCTTAGAATGAATTGTTTAAATTCCTCTTAGTTGTTATGTCCATCATGTCCTTATCCCAAACTACATACTACTTGAAGATAGAGATTATTCATTGGATTTATTGTTTTCCATAATCCTTACCAAATTTAAACTTAAGAATTAAAAAGGTATTTCCAATTATGACTCAATAACATTGAAATTTAAAGTAATATAATCACAAAAGGATTAAGCCCTTCTAGGGACAGGTACAGTGAAAGAAGATGGCTGGGGGGAATAAATGGTATTCATCAGAAGACAGTGCTCTGTGTTCTTCTTAAGACCTTGATCAACTGTTATTCTGTTGAGGTAGTCATATATATTAGTATCTAGTAATTGTTCAAAAGAACACGTACAGAAGAAATTCTTTACCTTGCATACTGGTTACATCCACTTAATCATCCATTCACTTCTTTTAAATGGCCCCATAGCCCTGTTGAAAAATAATTTGGCAAAGTAAACCCATGTGAAATATAATTTCACTTAAGTTGATTATGAACCATACAGCCTTCATGCTCACAATATCTGTACTGAAGTTGAGACAGGCATCTCCAATGAATATCTGGAATTTTTATTCTACTAACTGTGCTTCAATTACTCCCCCTCCACTAACCCCAAGAAAATTTTAAAAATCCAAATACTTTAAAACTAAACCTATATGAAGGATTGAGGGAAGAGATAAGACTAAATTTCTAGCAATAAAAATAATTCAAAAGCAAAATCCATTTAGTTTCCTTTGTTTTTAATGTATAATTGTCTTTTGGATCACATATTTTTACCTGTTTCTCTCATTTCAAAAGTTGTGAAGTCACATACCGTAGTGGGAAAAATTCTGTTCCAAACTAACAGAACAAAGATTTTTGCTAGTGTGTTTTGACAAGCCATTATGCTCTTGACCTTAAAAGCCAATGTCAGTAATTGTATTATCTATTATCTATGGAAACCTAGGCTATCACAGAGCTGTTTAAAAGATTACTCAGAATTTAGGATTCAAATTATGTTTTTAACTATGTAAGTATTTTAGACACTTTAATTGAAAAAAATGTACAAGTTTCTTTGCAAATTCTGGAGACCATCACTGATTCATTTTTATTGCATGTTCAAGCACTAGGATAGTTTCCTTATGCTATTTCTTTGTCTATATTTGAACTTTATGTAAATGTATTGTTATCCTATACTGTTTCTAGTGCAAAGGGCACTAGAGTGTACATTTATGAAAAGGTTGTCAGTTTCACGTCTTTTTTCTAAATGACTTACTTTTAAGTTTTTGTTGTCTTTGTGATCATTATGATTAAAGAGAAATAATCATTCTTAAAGCAATAAGTGGACCAAGGATTAGAAACATGTAATTTTTAAAAATTTGATGAAAGAGGCCATAAATAAAGCCATATTAAAGAAGAAATAACTAATCATAAAATGACAACCACCAACTGAGATTATATCAAGTACAACAGGATCGGATTCAACATGAAAACAATATACCAAAATCCCCCACCGAAACCACAATAAAATTTCCCTAGATCTTAAAATGCTCTAGTGCATGGGTTTTGCACAATGGTTCTATCTTCCCTACAAATTAAACAATTATTTTGAAATGAAACAGAAAAAAATGGAAAATAAGACCATCTTGGCCTTCAACACAAATCCATGCTATTGGTTTTTTTTTAACTGGCCAAAAAATTCCACATTTTCTACTAAATAACTTTAATCAAGATGGAATGATGACGACTGAATTTATCCTCATACTCTTCATGTGAAAAGAATAAAAAAGATGGAAAAATAATATATATAAAACTGATCCAGAAATGACTCAGTTGAAAAATTAACAAAATATTTTTAACAATTACTGTAGTGGCTTTTCATGTGATCAAAAACCTAGAGGAAAGATTAGGCATGTCAAGTTGAACAATGGAAGATATAAAAAAGAACCAAATTCCACTTATAGTGATGAAAATTATAATGTCTGAGGTGAAAAATATAATGGATGGATTTTTTAAAAGATTAGACATGGCAGGGGTTAGTTTAGTAAACATGAAGACAAAGCAAAAGAACCTATTCAAAATGAAGCACATAGAGGAAAAAAAAACTTAAATGAACAGAACATCATAACTTCAATTGTCCAAATATGTTAAATTGGTGCCTAAAAGGGAGTTAACTGAAAAAATATTGGAGGAAAAACTGGCAAAAGTTTCCTAATTTGCTGAAAATTATATACCCACAGATCCTAGAAGCTCCACAAACCCCATGCTCAGGAACATAAATGAAGCTACACCACATCAGATTAAATCAAATTGCTTAAAGCCAGTAATAAAATAAAATCTTAAAAGACACCAGGCAATAAAGACAGCTTTCATGCAGAGGGAAAAAAAAGATAAGCATGAGAGCAGATTGGTCATCAGAAAGAAATATGGATCCTCAAAAGGAATGAAAAATATCAAAAATATACCCCCAAAATACAATAAATAGAAGAATTACATTGTTAAATATAAAAAATGTCTCATATTACTTAAATATCTTTAAAAGATAAATGACTATTTAAAGGAGCATATCAAAAATGTATTATGGGCTTTTCACATCTGTTAAGTTAAAAATGTACTAAGACATAACATTGAGGTCAGGAGGAAGGAACTGGAAATACACTGTTTTAAGAGCCTTATAATGTGCCTGAAGTGCTCTATTATACTGTGATACATTAATGATAAATATAATAAACCTTAACAAAACACTAAAATTACACAAAATGTTAATGTTAATGAGGCAAAAAGCAGATACATCTGAACCACAGAAATTACACAATGATTCAGAGGGCAGCTTAAAATGTGGGAAAAGAAATCACAGAACAGATGGGGCAAACAGAAAAATTTAGCAATACAATGCATTTAAACTCAGCCATTTCAATAATCATATTAAGTGTAAATGACCTAGACACCCCAATGAAAAGGGGCAGGTTATAAGGTTGAATTTAAAAAGAAGCACATAAAAATAGTACTCTTTCTCTTTACAAAGAAACCAATTTTAAAGATAAAGACATATAGTTTAATAATAAAAGGATAGAAAGTGATACACCATGCTAGCACCCATCGTATAAGAACTGGAGGCGCTTTATTAATTCAGAGTAAGTAGCTTACAGAGGAAAGAATATTAGTAGGGGTTAAAATGTATACTATAAAGAAAGGGTAATTATCAAGAGGACGTTTATTTCCTAAAAGATTATGTACTTAATAACAGAGATTAAAAATGCATGTAGTAAAAACTGATAGAACTTTAGGGGAAATAGACAACTCTATAATTACGGTCAGAGATTTTAATACCTTTTCTCAATATTTGCTGTAAAGAGTAGTCAGAAAATCAGTTAGGATATAAATGAAATGAAAAACATTGAAAACAATTGACTTAATAGATATTTAAAGAAATCTCTACCCAACAATGGCATAATTTATATTCTTTTCAATTATACAGGTCTCACTTATCATGATAGAACATATTTAGGGCCATAAAACAAGGTTGGATAAATATGAATCAATCCAAGTGATGCAAAAGATGTTCTCTGACCCCTATGAATTAAATCAGTAGTAAATTGTAGAAAGATACCTGAAAAAGCAAACAAAATTAACAATTATGTAGAAACTAAGTAATTTACATCTGAATAATCCATATGTGTAAGAGAAATTGTAAAGCAACTTTAAAATTCATTTTCAATGAATAAAAATGAAAATGTAATGCATCAATATTTTTGAGATTCAGCTAATGAAACATTAAGAGGGAAATTTGCTGCCCAAAAATCTTATACTGGAAAAGAAGGATACTCAAATGAAAGACCTCAGCTCCCACCTTAACAAACTAGCCAAAGAGCCTATATAACCTAAAGTATGGAGAAGAAAGGAATTAATAACAAGCTGAGTGAAAATCAGTGAAATAAAAAACATAAAAATAGAGAAAATCAATTAAACAAAAAGCTGTTTCTCAATGCTCAAAAAAATTGAAAACATCACTAACCAACCTAACTTGGAGTAAGACAGAAAAAATCTCAAAATACCATAGCCAGGATTGAGAGAGTATATATCACTATAAAATTTAAATATATTAACAGAATGATAATATAATACATCAAGAGCAAGTTTATGCCAATAAATTTGACAACCTAGATAGAGTAGAGAAATTCCATGAATGACACCAACAATCAAAGATAACTTAAGAATAAACTAGTAACCTGAATGGCCCTATGTTTATAAAACTAACTGAACATGTAGTTTAAAACCTTCCAATAAAGAGATTTCCAGACAGATGGTTTCACTTGTCAATTCTAACAAATATCTCGGGAAAAGTAACACCAATTCTATACAAACTCTTCCAGTAAACTGAAGAGGATGGAATAATTTTCATTTCTTTTTATGAGGGCCACTTTATCCTGATATAAAAGACAGAGATATTACAGGGAAACTACAGACCACTATCCTATGTGAACATAGATGTAAGACTTCTGATCAAAATTTTAGTAAATAGAATCCAAAAATATATAAAAAGGATAATTCATTGTGATCATGTGAGATTTATACAGAAATGAAAAACTTGTTTAACATTAGAAAATCAATTGCAGTCATTCACCCTTTCATAGAATGAGACTGAAAAATATGAGCATATCAATAGATGTAGAATAAAAGATTTGGACAAAATCTGAGACTGATTCCTTCTAAAAACTCTTATAAAAACAGGAATGAAGGTAATGTGCTCAAATTAATAAAGAGCATCTACAAAAATCCCTTAACTAACATCATACTTAATAGTGAAAAACATACCGAGTTCCCTGAGATCAGACATAAGGGAAGGAAAATCACTCATACCACTTTTATTCAAAGCTGTACTGAATGTTCTAATCACTGTAACAAAGCAAGGAAAAGAGATAAAAATGAATCCAGATTGGAAAGGAAGAAATGAAACTGTCTTTATTTGCAGAAGACATGATTTTCTATGAGAGTAATTGATGGAATCAACAAAACGATTATGAGAACTAATAAATAAACATAGCAATATTGCAGGATATAAGATAGTAATGTAAAAATTAATGGCATTACTATATAATTGCAACAATAGGAAACTGAAATTAAAGAAAAGGTCATTCCATTGAGAGTAGCTTCACAAAACAAGATATACTAAGGGATAAATCTGACAATAAATGCACAAGAACTGAACACTGAAAAAAATAAACCATTGCTGAGGAAAATTAAAGTAGAACTAATTAAATGAAGACATACATTGTGTTCAAGGATCAGAAGACTCAATATTATTTAGTTGTCAATTCTCTCCAAACTGTTCTGTAGATTCAACAGTCTCAATCAAAATCCTTGCAGCCTTTATTTTAATAGAATTTAGCTAGCTGGATCTAAATTTAATATGGAAATATACATCACATAAAATAACCAAAAATTCCGAATAATTAAAAAAACAAAGTGGGGTACTTACACTCATTTCAAGAATTATTTTAAGCTATAGTAATCAAGATAGTGTTCTACTGGTATGAAGATAGAAAAATAGATCTTAAGAACAGAATAGAGTCCATAGATGCAAAAATAAGGAAAATTTATATTGACAAATTTGTAGATGTATGTTAGTGAAGAAAGGAGATAATGTTTTCAACAAATGATGAGAGAACAATGGAATATCCATTAAAAACAAAACTACACAAACAAGAAATATTTTTTTTAAAAAACCCAATGAACAAAAAACCACTTCTAGCCATTCTGCACACCAAATACAAAGTTTTACTCAAAATACCTAATTGACCTAATGGTAAATCCTGAAACTGTAAAACATGTAGATCAAAAAATAAAATACCTTTATTACCTTCGGGCAGGCAAATATTTATTTGATACAATGACAAAAGCACTATCCTCAAAAGAACAACATAAAGTTACATTATGCTACATCAAAATTAAGAAATTCCAGGGCTGGCTGGAGCTCAATGGGTAGGGCGCCGGTTTACCATATGGAAGGCCCCAGGTTCGGTTCCCGGGGCCTCCTCTAACAGACAGATGGCCTTGAGAAGTCAAGCTGCCGTGGGCAGGGCAAGCCACTGCAAGCAGGGCAAAGCCCCCATGGGCAGGGCAAGGCCGCCACGGGCAGGGCCGCCCGTGAGCAGGCAAGGCCGCCCGCGAGCAGGCAAGGCCGCCCGGGAGCAGGCAAGGCTGCTGTGCGGTGAGCTGACTCGGCAGGTCGCTGCAACAGCGGGGAGATAAGCAGACACAGAAGATGCAAAAATGAACACAGCAAGAACAAGCAGAAAGGGGGGAATATATAATAAAAATTTTTTAAATTAAAAAAAATTAAGAAATTTTTGTTTTCTAAAGACTGTGATAAGAGAAAAGAAAACTGAAACAAAGATTTGAAAATCACATATTTGATAAATGACTCATTTCCAGAATTTACGTATTTTTAAGATCCCCCAAATCTAAGAAAGCAAACAATGCAATTATTTGAATTTAAAATGGAAAATAACAGAAGAAATAAGACAAACTGATGAAAAGATAAGTAACATCATGGTTCGTGAGGATTATAAAGATTTTAACCATGATGAGATACCACCACACACGTCTTAAAATTTCTAAAATTAATATTACTGATTGCCAAGAATCAGTGAATATGTGGAAAAAATGAATGCTCATTCACTGCTTGTGGGAAAATAAAACGGCATAACTGCTTATGAAAATTAGTCTGTGGTTTTTTTAAAGTGTTAAAGAAACACCTTCCATATGACCTAGCCATTCCACTTGTAGACAACTGGAGTCATATTTCCATACAAAGACCTGTATGAGACTATTTAGAGTAGCTTTATTTATAATAGGCAAAAACTGGAAAAAATCTAACTATCAACAGGCGAATGGGTAAAAAATTGGTGGCATATCTGTAAAATAGTAATAAATAGAATGTACCAATCAAACCTGCAACCTTTGTATCAATTATGCTCACATATTTATGCTGAGTGACAAAAGACAATGAGTACTTACTGTACAATTTTGCTTCTATGAAATCTAGTACAAATAAACTCATCTATAGTGACAGTGAGCAGAGAATTGGTTGCCTTGGATGGCAGTGGCAGGGATGGTAGGAGGAAGCAATTAAAATGGGGCACTAGGCAACTTCCAGGAGTGAACAACTTTTACTTTGTATTGATTGTGATTCCAGGTTGTATATACACCTCAAATCTTATCAAATTTTACACTTTAACAAAGTATATTTTATTGCATGCTAACTGTACCTTAATAAACCTTAAAAACAACTGCAAAGGAACATCTGCTCAAAGTAGTTACCACATTACATGTGAATGAGTACCACACAAAATTGGGATGATTTTTACTAAATTGGTACTAAAATAGCAAACTTACTATTGAAGAAACTTTCTTCAGCATCGTATCCTCAGCCTTAGAACAACCTTTGTATATAGCAGGTGCTTAATTAAGGTAAAGAATGCATACATGAATAGTATAGTTAGTTAAACAAATATGCTAAAAAGCAGATTGATGCAAAATATTTCATGTGGGTGGTTGCAAGAAATACCTGAATTTATTTGAAATAAGTGTAATTCAAATGGATAAATGTAGAGCTATTTTGGTTCTCTCCATATTATTGTTTGCTTTGAATAATGTATTGTAATGATGAATATGAGGAAGATTAATTACCCTAGTAAAATATGTTATACATAAACAAAATTTGATAAATATATGTATAGATAATTTATTAATACAGTATTTATTAAATAATCAGTGATGCCAATAGAAATAGCAAGAAAAACTGCAGAAAGGGTAGGTCACATAAAAACTGCTCTCAAAATGTAGCCATGCTTGTCTGCTACATTGAGAAATACTAGCTGTTTAAAAGATTCTAACAGGTTTCAAATAAGTTGTTGGTGATGCTCTACTTATTCAGAATTTAGACTTATTTGTAACCAAGTATGCAATGAATTCCAGAATCACCTTTTATTTCTTGTTTATTCATTTATTTGCACCATTATCTTACTGATGTATTAAGGCAAGTCAAAGTTCTATAATTATTTCAGAAAAACTAGTGAATAACTTTAATTTTTTGCCAACAGAGCTGAATATTCTTTTTATTAAATAGGTAACATCAGCTTTCACAGGTTATTAATATGTTGAATTAATTCTGTGAGCTCAATTCAATATTGCAGAACTGGGAGCTACAAGTCTTATGTAGAACATGCAAATCTCAGGCCGCGAATTCACGAGGACATGAAATCTAAGTTTATTTCCCTATAACTGATATTAATATTTTTAAAAAGCTCCAATGAATTTCAGAGTTTACAACCATTCTTCATAAGGTTGCATCTAATTTCTGGGAAGATTTTTCAGTATGAAAACTTGGAGGTTGGACACATTCCATTTTCAGCTTCTTTTCCTTAGTCACAAAGATTCCTTGGGAGATTGTCATTCAGGCCACATGTAAGCCACATCTCCTGTCTGAGAACAGTATCCTGCTTCCGTAGTACTGGAGATTGCAGGGAGTTTAAACAAAAAACCTACATGCCTTGTAGCACAACACTTACAGATGCAGCCGGGAGCCCAACTTCCTGGGTTTGAATCTGAGGCCCGCTGCTCACTAACTCTGTAATCTTGGGCAATCTATTTAAACTGTTTGTGTCTTACTTTCCTTACCTGAAAAAATGGGGATGATAATATTGTAAATATTGAAATATTGTTATGTTAAAGGGCTTAGAACCATTGCAGGCTGCTTATTTTATAGAATGTGTCTTCTATCTGCACGTAAGGGCTTCCTGTTATGAATCCCAGTCTCAGGTGGCTTTGGCAATCCATCTCCCTGACCCACCATGAGGGCCTGCTCCTGCAAAATTTACAACCTAGCAAAGTAGAGTGGAAGAGTGGGCTCCTGGGATGAAGAATAGCGATATTGAATCCACATATCCAGCTCCTCCTTCAAAGTTCAGAGTTGAAATAAAGTCACCCCTTCCCCACAGAATAGGATTCTTAAACAAGTGACACTGAACCACAAAGTTAGGCAGTGAGAAATTTAAAAACATGCCCTCTACCACTGGATTTAGTGATAACTTTAGACTTTCCACAAAGATATTTCTTCTAACTCCGTATCATGTAAGGCTCCTCAGGATTTCTTGACAGGAATTTTCAACTAAGACATCAAAATTTAAACTAGTTGAGGAAGCTGCTCTTTGACTCCAATTAAAAAACGTAGCAAATTAGAAATATTGAGTAGTGCTCAGGAAATCTTATTTCAAAGTCAAATCCTCTTTCAGAATTCAAAACAGTTAAATTTAAAATATCCCGTCTTTATAAGTAATGCTGCTTTAAAACAAGAGCAGGGGTCTCTTAATGCTTGCAGCTATGCTTCTGCATGGACCAATCTTTTTTTTTTTTTTTTTTATCAAAGCTCCTTTAGGCAAAGTGAGATAGAAATTGGAGGAGATTCAAACTCTTCTTAAAGATTAGGGAATGTATTTGTTTTATAATGGGACACGGGTACCAGGCTTATAAGAAAACACAACCTTGTATTTTTTAAATTATAAAATAAAACTGGTTGTTGCCTCTTAGAATACCCAGGGATCATTTAAGAACAGCAGCAATCAAAATAGCTAATGCATTTAAACAGCATTTACATTATACCAGATACTAATCAAATTGCTGCATACATTAATCCTTGTAATCCTTGCAACAAGATACTATTTAATCTCTATTTTACTGATGAGTAAATGAAGCACAGAACAGTTAAATAACTTTTCCAAAAGCCCAAAATTAGCAAGTGGTGGAGCTAGGATTTGATGACAGAGAGTTCAGATCTGTATTATGCTGCTGACCATTTTCATAAATACTCTCGCATAAAATGCTCCTTTGTTGAGTGAAAATTCCAGAATTTTCACAATATATTTTCTACCCAAAAGTTAAAGCAGAAAAACTAGCAATAGTTCATTTAAGACAAGCACTAAGTAATTTATGGTTTTCATATAGTCCTTTCAAAATATTTTTGCATATTTTATTAACACTCTGTATGCTATATATAATAAGCTGAAACACTGGCAATGCTATCTGTAATATGGTTAGATCTCTTTTATCAATGTGATTTTAACACTTCAATTTATATGAATGGATATTTTTGGGAAATTAAGTTTGAAAATGAACAAAATGTGCTGTAATAAATTGTTTCTTCACTTCTAGTAGCTTGTTTTTCAAAACTCCCACAACATAAATATTTATTCTAAGTGGAAATTAAAAATTTCCAAGTTACTAAATTTATCCAAGTTTGGTATGTCTGTATGGCTCTATTAAAATGAGTATATCAGTTTCCCATTTCTGCTATAACAAATTATCTCAAACTTAGTGGTTAAAAATAACACAAATGTATTCTCTTATAGTTCTGGAGGCCAAAATTTTAAAATTAAAGTGAGAGCAGGGCTGAATTCCCTGTGGAGACTTCAAGGGAGAATCTGTTTGCTTTCCTTTTCTAGCTTCTAGAGACCACTTGCAATTCCTTGGCTTGTGGCCTCTTCCTCCATTTCCAAAGCCAGAAGTGTAGCTTCCTTCTCTCTATGCTTCCATTGTCACCTAGCCTTTTCCTCTCTGAGTCTGAACCTGTTGCCTCCTCCAGATTAATCTCCCCATCTCAAGATCATTAACTAAGTCACATTCACTAAGTCCCTGTTATCATTTAAGGTAAATATACATTGGCTCTAGGGATTATAATGTGGTTTTCTTTGGGGAGAGAGAGTATTCTTCAGCTGATCACAGTGGAGAATAAGACATGTCTTCTGGTAACTACTAGATCAGGGATCTTTATAGTGAACCTTGGAAAATTTTTAGTTTTTGGCCTCCCTAGACAGAGACTTCTAATGAGGTTTTTAGATCATAGAATCTTCAACACTGTAAAGCACTTAAAGAAGAAGTTGCCCATTTTAGAGACAATAAGCTGAATCCCTGAGAGATATTCTATCTTGTCAAATATTAAATTGCTATCTCATTTCAAACACAGATTCAATTCTTGGTTTTCTTATTCTCTGCTGTTCCCCTAGGCTTGCTTATTACTCTAAAGGAAAATGTTTATATCAGATATTTTAACCATGATATTTCTTCTTTCCAAAACAATAAAAAAATAAAAAAATAAAAAAATAAAAAGTTTACTCTCAAATGGAAAACTAAGAGGCATACTTTAGAGAAATTTGGAATTAATGTTTGAATTCTTTTATAGGAGCCTTGATAAAAATTGATCATATCACTGGTTTTTGGCAAAGTAACTGATGTGCAAGAGCCTTGAAATGGAAAATAATAAGAGAGAAATGTATTCACTTTCATCTTTCATCATTCCAGCTGTACCAGCTCCTGGGAAATATTTCAATCTTTCCCTAGGTCTTTGAAGTTTGTAATTGCTATGGAAACTGCAAATAATTTTCTTATCATTGAAATAAAACACTACAATGTGTGATTCATAAATAGGAATTTAATAATTATTGCAGTGATTGAATAAAATATGTTTTGCAGAAATTTCTAAAAGAATTTCTAAAGAAATGTCTAAAGAAATAAATGAATACCCAGTAATTGCCAAGGATACTGCAAATAATTAGTATATAATATTAATAAACACCAGGGCAAAACACAAGTAACACATTTTGAATCTCGGTTTTTAAAATTAAAATATGTAAATCCATACTGTTCCTTTATCAAAAGTAAGAGAAGTTTTTTAAATTCTACCACATTCATATTATCATACACACTCACATAATTTATATTTACTGGGTAATTGAACTTTCCAGATAAGATATTTACTGTAGAAAATGTAATTATATAACAGCATTAGACCAAAAATATTTATTCAATTCTAATCATATGCATCTTTTCTTGGAAACAGAGGCTTTGAATTCGTTCATGATGAGGACTTTCCTATAAAAATTTAAAGCACTTTTGTGTCAGGCAACTTATTGATGAAGTGACAATCAATTACTTGCTTTATGTTTTAATGCACTAGTTCTGATGAATTTTTTTCTATGTCACAGCATGAAATAAGAATGAAAACAATTAATTTGTGATAAGATTATATTATTATATATTATTATTATATTATATTATTAGTAGTACAATTTGTATGTTCTTTGAATTTTCTTATGTCCAACTATTTTCAGTGCAATACTATGAGCTAGATAATGTGTATTATGCTTTTCAACCTACAGGCATAGGAACTGAGCATCAAAGAAAGCCTTTTTTTTTCCTGAGCTCAAGTCACAGGTTTGAATAGGCAGGAGGCAATCTAGCACCGTTGCTGGGAAATGAACATTGTTAGCATACAAAGATGAAATTTATAGTTCCTTTTTATCTCAGGTATCTCCCTTAGCCTCAGTTTCCTCATTCATAAACTAGGACTGAAATTACTTCCTATGTTCACCAGCCAATTTTCAATAAAATAGAAATCATTATAGATGTGAAACCACTTTGAAATGCCAGTGTAACTTATTTTTTCCTAAAATGGACACACTTAAAACTTTCTGATATTTGAGAATATATGTTTGGCTTATAAAGTATATATTAATTACATGTATTTAAATGCTTTATTTTTCTGAATTATTAAATTTTTAAATCACTGATGAGGTAATTAGGAATGTATAATGCAACTATATTGGATTCCAAATTTTTCCTATAGGCATCTTTATTTTTTCTCTTTTACTTGCTGATCAACAAGACATCTTAAATCATGGATTCCTGATTAATGATCTTGTTAATAAACTAATCTAAATGCATGCTTCTGGGCATGTCCTAAAAAAAAGGTTTTGTGAAGGCTGGCAAAAAAGAAAAACAGTTTATGAATAATGCATGTATTTGTTCACTTCTATCTCCCTGCCTTTTGCTTGTAATCTGTTTTGATAGCTGTAAATAGCAGGGATTTGTGGATGAAAGATACTTCCTACCTGAAGGTATATTACCATTCCAGAGATTTGACATACTATTAAATCACCCCAATAGCAAAATCAGTAAATGCTGCTTAACCTTAAGCTGTGAAATGGTAATAATTACATAGTAGATTTCCTAGAGATGATAAACATTTTGAAAATTGTGACTGCATTAATAATCCTTAATGGTAACTTGTTCCAATAAGACATGTGGGATTTATGGGAAATTGATGTTAGAGAAACATTAACTATTAATAAAGGTTGTCATATTTGCCAAAGTATATATGCTTGATGTTGTGAGCCTTAAAATGTTTCAGACCAACCTTCATTTTGTAGTTTGCATAATAGTTTTCAGATTTTGACTGACTCCTTTCCCTTGGAACATTAATACACTATTAGTACAAACATTGATAATAATAGCCATCATCACCTGAAATCAAGGCAATGTGCTAAGTATTTTGCCTATATTAGCTTTATGGCTATATTAATCAGTGCTTTTTCCAGAAATACACAATGTAAGAATAATGATAATGACGGCTGACTTGTACAGTTACCTCACAATAATACAAGTTTTAAAAGCCTGTTCAAAAATTAGCCTATCTCCTGAATTCATTTCAATCTGAAAACAATATTTTACTGCTATTAATTAGCCATTGAATCCACTGTAATGGTGAGAAATTAGGTCATTTTTCCAAGATGAAAAATCATGTTAGTGCCATGGCTATGACTAGCTCCACCCTTCTATCTGTCATTCACTTACTTCTTACCCTCAGAATTAGTTATCGGCTGCTGTATAACAAGTTATCATATATTAGTAGGCTACAGAATGCATTTTTATCTCATTGTTCCTGTGGGTCAGGAGCCCAGGCACAGTTTACCTGTGTCCTCTGCTTTGGAATCTCTCATGTACCTGCAATCAAGGTGTTCAGTTGGAGCTGCAGTTTCATCTCAAGTCTTGATTGAGGAAAAATCTCCTTCCGCATTTATGTGGTTGCTGACAGAATTCAATTCTTTATGCATTTTAGGACTGAGCCTCAGTTTATTATTGGTTGTTGGCTGGAGACCACTCTTAGTTCACTTGAGCCTCTCCATTAGGCACCTCACTGTGCAGTTGCTTCCTTCATCAAAGTCAGCAAGGAAGGCACTAGAAAAACGATTTCATAAGTGTTGTAACTTAAACATAGAAGTTAAACCCCTCACCTTTGCTGTATTCTATTTGGTTAGATGCAAGCCACAGATCTCACCCACATTATGGAGAGAAGAATATAAAAGAGCATGAGAATTAGAAGGCATGGCTAATTGGTTGATTCTTAGACTCTACCCATATATATTTCTTATTGAACTCTTGACAAATGTCTCAATGTCTTCTTTACCTCAGCTGCAACCATCAGCCTGGATTTTCTTTGCCCCCATAAATAAACCATCCATGAATATGAAGAATATGGCTTTATTTTCTTGATCTTTCATTTACAATGGACTTCCCCTCCACTCATTTTAGCTACCAACTTCTGAGATTATATCCTAGACCTTGCCATTACTCATCATTAAACAACCTTCTACTCCCCCTTGAACTTAGCTACCCCATTCTGATCAATCAAATTTTGGCTCTTATGTAACATTTTTACAGAATATTTTTATATCAATTCCAAAGTATCATAAGGCCAATTTCAAATGCATACAAATGAAGATTGTGAACTATCTAACATTTCACTTACCATAATTGAACATTTATTTTCATTTTAAAAAATAATATCTTTTCACTTGAGGTTATAATTTGAATGATGGTATTGTTTTCCCAGATGCTATCATAATACACATCATGGATTAGGATTCAATCAATTTGTTGTTTATACTGGTGAAAGAATGATTCATGGAATTAGAACTAAAATTTGCTATTGTTCTCCTGATCCATCTTTTTCATTCTTATTCATCTTCAATCCATTGAAACAAATCTTAGAGACTCAATATGTAGAATAGGTGGACCTCCTTATTATAATTAATTCTGCCTTCTTTCTATGTCTGATGACATATCTTCTGTTTCTCACTAGCTAAGACCTTTATCCAAAGCCTAAATGAAATGATTTTACTCAGAAGAAATACCCTAAACTTAAATGCTTTTTTGTCATTAAGGAAAGTAATTTCTATGTATTTAAAATACTGTTTCTCATATTAATTTATGTTTGGATTATTTTATAATAAAGAGGAAGATTTTTCCCTAAAAGAGTCAATATGAAAAAAACATATTCAGTGACCTTTAGCAAAATCAGAGTTTATTCTGTTCTGATTCTATATTTATTAGGAACAAGAGATTTGTGCAAAGTAGTTGACATAGAAAAAAGAAAAAAATAGGAGTTTTCTGCATCAAAGATATCCCTGTTACCAGATACATTGATTGAAATGTAAAGGTCATAGGACTGAGAATGCAGGAAGTCCAGAATTTCTCAGATACTAGCACTTTCAATTTTATCTTTAATAGAAATGAGAAGTAGTTTAATATTAAGTTGGTCTGGTGAAATCATTCTTTCTAACCACGGAACAAAAAAAAAAAAAAAGAAAAAGAAAGAAAGAAAAAAGAAAGAACAAGAAAACACAAGAAAAAACAAGGAAAAGAAGAAAAGGTAAGTTATTGAGGGACAAATAATTTAAGTTTCTCATGAACAAATACTAGAGGCAAATATTGTGAAAGAGATCACAGCTTCTTTCTTAGCACAGGGTTCAGGATCCAAGGAGAGACTTTAGGAGTTCAACATCCTCCTAAAATCTTATGCCAAATGTTTAGTGTATCTACATAAGCTCATGTTATACCAGGGAGAGGTTTTTTTAAATCAGATCCACAAATGGATCCTTGACCAAAATAATCACTGATGTGAAAAAAAAATAAAGGAAAAAAATGTTATGAACCATTGTATTAAATGCTGAAATCCTACTCCGCCTCTCCACCTATTCATCAAGCCAGGACTGCAATCAAAGGTAGCTAATTTCAAAAGAAGGAAGCATTACAATCCGAATGGCAGATGCCATAGACCTTGCTCTGAAAAATGTTAGTTACACTTGTACTTGAAATGATTTTTTCTCTGCTGTAAGAGGATGTGAAAAATTAAAATAATGACATAATGACATCACCTGGAATACTTGAACTTTAGACAATATTGTCCTTAGACCCAATAAAGAACATTGCCCTGGTTCCTGTAGTTCAGAGAATCCTGCTAATTTGAACTGCCTTCCTCAGACTTTCGTGTCCAGTGCATGAGATGGGATGGGGCTGGCATTGACATCTAGGCTGGTTGACCCAAGCCCTGACTATTACCACTTGGAAACAAGTCGCCATTTCACCACTTTAGAACTCTGTTCAATCCTCTAAAACCCCCAGCCCCACATGTGGAGTTGACCAGACCCTCTAATATGCTACAAGTCTCACGCGTATGAGGCCATCCTGGGACCACATGCTTCAGTTCCAGGTGCATGGCCTGGTCAGTGAATCATTTCTTCTGAACTGCCCAGTATTTCTTTCGAGAGATCATATGAAATTGGACTGCCAGAATGGTGCTGATTTGGGGTGATTTTCACTTATGTTGGATAAGGGTGAGTTCAGACCTGTGGGCTACAAACTATTCACTTCCTCTTGGGCTTGAGCCATATAAATCAATTCTTGTTGACTCTTACCTTTTCATTTTGCCATCACAGTGCCACCTCTGGACTATAGCCCTCAAGGACAGCAGGAATGATGACAGGAGACCTTTACTTTCTGCTGCTAGACCCTGGGCAGTCATGCCACCTCTACAGGCTCTGGACCATATGTCAGGAAATCCTCCATCAGAAGCTGTGCTTATCTTCTCTGAGGGTTTTATAGGGTTCCAATAGATATCCACTCTTTCTTCCAACTGATGTGGTGCCATTGTGCTTTTGGGTCAATCTTAAACTGTACCAGATGAGGGATGTATATTCCTTGTGTGAATGGGACTGCTTTGCTCACTCTGCCCACAGCCCCTCATCTGTATTTACCCCTGGTGATTGTATGTGGAAGACTGGGTTATGGTTAACATTGAAAAACCTCACATTCTAAGATGTACTGATTATGGGCTAAAATGTCCTACAAAAGAGATGGTCAGGATATTTAGTGTTGTATATTTATGCTATAAAATTCCAAATGGTGAATTTAATATGACAAAACAACACCAATATTATTGTTTACATTTTCTACTTGCTCTAAGACTTACATTTGTGGTCAAAAGGGCACAGAAATAACCTTCCATAAAGTCATGAGATGCTTGCTTGGTGGCAGTGAAAAGTGCTGCGGCATCATGAATAATTATGTAAACAGTATTAAATAATTTGTTCATTTTTCTTCATTCATTTTTATTTTTGTTCCTCAAATTAAATAATTTCAGCTGAACTACCTTCAAGCTAACTGATTCTTTTTTGCCAGAGGAATTTTCTGCTAAGCCCCTCTAATAAATTTTTCATCTCTGTTACTATAATTTTTACTTCCAAAATTTTCATTTTCTTTTTAAAATGAAAATAATTTCTGTTTCCTTATTGATAGTCTCTAATTGTCAAGGAATCCTTCTCATATTTTCCCTTAGTTATTTGTACTAGTCTTTGTCTAGTAAGTACATCTGGATTTTCTCAGAGAAATTTTCTATTGACTAACATTTTTTTTCTTCTGTATGGGTCATAATTTGCATGAGTTGTAATTTTTTTGGTGAGAACTGGACATTTTAAATAATATAGTGCAGCAACTCTGGAAATCAGATCATCCCTCCTACCCAGGAGTTGTTGTTGCTGTTTGTTTTACCAGGGTCAT
>PVKH010004466.1:0-23331 GCA_004027955.1 Chaetophractus vellerosus
TTCCTTATCGCTTGAGATAAAGAAGCACCTATTTGGTTAAGTCTCTAAGTCAGGTTTCCATGATAAACAGTCAAACCCAAGCCCAAGGGGCTTGGCAAGGCTCTCCGCCCAGAAGACATATGGTCATAGTGTTGATAACTGAAAAGGCAAGCCACCACATGCTATAGATCATATACTATGATCCAAATCTCATTAGGGAAAAGAAAACTGGTGTGAGACTTGGGGATATTCATGGGCTCCGAGGATTCTATTAAGCACAGTTTTGTGAAGGAAAAGAAAAATTGTGTATGTGCATTTTAACAGGGCCATTTTCACAACTGCTTCAGAATATCACACTGAGTTTCCCATGGGCCAAAGCACCGGGGGTCCAGGCCGAGTGGAACGCGACCGGAAGCCCATGGCAGGCGGGAGGGGCATGGTGATGTTCTGTGATTCTGTACGTAAGGCCGTGGGTAAATATTTTGAGGAGTAATGATCAGCCTAAGCTTTTTATTTATATCACACGACTACTCAGCACGCTATAAGAGAAGGTTCAGACGACCATGTTTTTATTACACCAAAAGGAAATCTTTTTCCGATTGTATCAGCACATTTATAGTTTTTAACTTTCCTGCCACTCTCTTGTCCATTTCCAAGCAAATTTATGCTTTTGTTTAGGCCAAAATAGAGTTTACTCAATAATACTTCCAAAGCCTAGTCCATGCAGGTGTACAGGGGGCAGCTACTGGCTAAGAAGGCAGAAGCTGACCCAACCTAGGGTACTCCCAAAGCAGGAGCACTTTCCATCACACTGTCCCCTCCAAACACACAGACACACCCTCACACACACTGCAGATCCTAGAGAACCCATGTGAGGTTTAAAATCCTGCCCTTCACGGCTAATAATATTCAACAACTATTTCATCAAAATTATAGAGCCATCTGGAAACAGTTGCAACAAAACGTCATGCTTGGTCTCCTACAGTTCATAAAGGGCAATGCAGTGGTCCAGCCCAAGTGGGGACACAGACAGAGAACCCCTCAGCAAACACAGAAAGCTGGAAATGGGCACTGACACCAAGGGGGAAGCACTGCACTGGGTACTAAAACGAGAAGCTGTTCTTGTTCCCCAGAAAACGGCGCTGAAATAAGGAGAAAGGACTTGTAGGTAACAGTAAGATGTAGCTGTGTAGTTAGGTAGATTACTGTTACATGAGGCAGAACTGAATGAGGTTGATAACAAAGCCATGGGAAGTTGTGGGAGAACCAAAAGAGAAGCCACTAATTGAAATTAAGGAGAGCCAACGTGGCATTTCCACGTGGCATCTCAACTGTCCCCTCCTTGGGGTGCAGAGTCCTGACTGGGGCCTGCTAACATTCCACAACACACAGGGCATCTTCTGTCTCGTATTTCACCTAGAAAAAAATAGGATAAAAGTCGGCAAAGGAATAATAACAATCATGATGGTGGTTAATATTTATTGCGCATTCAGGAGAAAAGCATAAAGGAACAGATGTGTGATCTGAGCTGGAGAATGAGCAGCGCGGCGTCATTTTACTGAAACTCAGAGAAAGGAGGGATGCTTTGTTCTCTGGCAACACTGAAGCCGGCCCACTCGCCTGCATTCCTGCCTAATCCCCGCCAGGTCCTCCACAGGAGCAGGAACGAAGCACAGCAATTAACTGGCACTTAGTTTCCTGATACCAAGTGAGAAGCACTTCACCAAGAGAGAACAGGAGCGGGAAACAACCTTCCCTTTTGTGAGGCAAACTGATTTCCCAGGATTTCTATGGATTAGTCAGTCATTTCAGAATCTCAGCAGAAAAACACATGCAGAGCTTGAAAATAAAATCTACTCTGCACTGGCTGAGCCCTTTGTAATGACTGTACACACACAATGAAGTAAGGACCTCTGGTCCCTGGGAAAAAAACTTTTTTCTTTATTATTCAGGGAAACTTCCTTGGTTTTGTAACTGGTACAAACAGGCACAGAATTCATGTGCACGTCTTTAAAGAGGCAGTGTTTCCTAGCATCCTACTGCTGCCACTGACAGAGAAGTTGGGTTGGCTGGCTCGTATTTCCCTAAGCGTCTCTTTTTTTCAAATCTATTTTCTAGAACAAAGTTGGAAGCCAGTTAGTGCAACTGAAAGTCCTCATCGATAAAAACACTATTTTGGTTTTCCCTCATAGTGTTTCTATTTGACGAGCTTCTCCTTACCTCTTCTTCATTTCATAGCTAGTTGGTATCAGCTTTTGTGTAGAAAGGAAACTGTGGTTTGGCTTGCTCAATCTCTCTTCTGCTAGCCTTCAAAACCGAGAAAGTTAAAAAAAAAAAAAAAACCTGCCTCTCTTGGGCTTCTTCGCAGCTAGCATTCTGGATACAAATTAATCTTCACCCATGAGATGCACCTGAGGGACATTTGGAAGAAGGTGTGTTGGAACCACCTTTCTGTTGGAGGTCTTGGTGGCCGTGCTAGTGACAATGGAGGCCGGAACTTCCTGATCCCTGGACCACAGCTATGGCAGGACGTTCTGACTCTGTAATTCCAGGACCACCAACTGACTTCCACTGGCCCGTTCTTCCAACGGTTTTTTAAAGTGCCTAATCCCCTGTATTGGCCATCTTTCTGCCAAAAATACTTAGGGAGGGTTTTGTCCCCTGCCTTAAACCCTGACTAATAAAATTACATTCTTCATTTCTCAGACTAACGGTGTAATGTAGAACCAGGACAACATTTACATAAAGCTTCCTGGCCTGCAAAGTACGCCGACATGTGGGTCCTCACCATAGCCGTGCAAAGGAGACAGGACACGCGCTGCTCTCTTCTCTTACAGATGAGAAAGCTGAGCCTCAGAAGAATTAGGTGACTTATCCAAGGCACTCAGCAGGATGGAGACAAAAGCAAATCCCACATCCTGTGACCCAGTCATTTCACATGACACTAGGAAGGCTCCCAAAGACAAATGAAGGAGAGGAAGTACATGGATGCTAGTGATAAATTAAACTTTCCAGTTCCTATTTAAAACTCAAAATCTCATCATTACACTGGACAATGATTAAATTAGACTAAAATACCTAAGGAGGAGTCAGAAAACACAGGTATTTCATACCATGTGCAAATTTGGATCTGCTAGAGCCTGTGCCTCAGCTCAATGGGATCCCTCCTTTAAAAACTCCACCTATTAAACAGATTCATGACAGATTCAGTCTCACTTTCCAGCTCTGACCCTGGATTCTCTCTCTACACAATCATCTAGCCAAACCAAAAGGGGCTAGAAGACTTGGGGAGACCAAGATTCCTTCCTCATTTTTGCCCTATTGGTGATTTCACCTAAGGTCTCCCCTCTCCCTAAGTTGGGCTCCCTAAGGAAATAGGGCAGATATTTCCTTTCTCCCCATACTTGCTGACTGCATGCATTTTAGTAAAACATTTTATTTCAATGCTCAGAAAGCCAAGAAGAAAAACATTAAGTAAGCAAAGCTTGATTTAGACTACTTCAGAAGTGGTCAAATTGAATACTTTCTCACCATACCCACCACTCTCCCACTTCCTAGAAGTAGTCTAACCACAGGGTTATCATTCAAAAGCTCTAAGAAGCAAATTTCTGACCATATGCTACCCCACTTGCTTAGAACAACAGGAGTTTTAAGAAAACATTCCAACATGACATATCCTTAAGATCAATCCACAGCCATCCTCAAAACACTGGAGTTCAACAATTCCCTGACCATTCTCTGCTTTTTTTAAAAAAAGACTTATTTATTTATATTTATTTATTTCTTCCCCCTTCCCTCGCTGTCTGCTTGTCTGCTTTTTAAGGGAACACCCGGAACCGAACCTGCGGCCTCCCATGTGGGAGGGAAGCACCTAATCCCTTGAGCCACCTCCACTCCCCATTCTCTGCTTGCTTCCCTTAGCCTCATGGAACTCAGATCAAAAGGGTTAGGGAAAGGGCATTTCCTCCCTTGCATGAAAAGATCTTGTGATTTCCTCATGAAAAAATGACAGATACAGGCAAACAGATGTGGCTCAAGTGATTGGGCTCCCACCTCCCATACAGGAGGTTCAGGGTTCGATTCCCGGGGCCTCCTGGTGAAAGGCAAGCTGGCCCACGCGGAGTGCTGGGCGCTCAGGAGTGCTGGCCTGCACAGGAGAGCAGGCCCACACAGGAGTGCTGGCACAGCAAGATGATGCAACATAAAGAGACACAGAGGAGAGACAATAAGAGACGCAGCAGACCGGGGCGCTGAGGTGGCGCAAGAGATTGGGCGCCTCTCTCCCATTCCAGAAAGTCCCAGGATCAGAAGCAGACATAGAACACACAGACAGCAGACAGCGACCACAAAACAAAGGGGGGGAAGGGAATAAATAAATAAAATAAATCTTTTTAAAAAGACAGATATAAAGAAAAACACTTAAAATTAAGAAGAGAAGAAAAGAGATGAAACAGAGACCCACTGGTCAGGCAGACAATGATCTTTTCTGTCTGAGATATCAAGAAATACAAGAAATCTCAACAAAAGGCAACAAACGATATACCAACCTGGGGGAAGAGAGAATAAGTTGAATTGTCAATGGTGAATGAGTATAAAAACTCCCCATCATACCACATGCTCTTCCCCATTGGGGAATTCATTTTAGTCATGGCAAAGAGGTGGGCGGGGTCACAGCAGTCTTCCATTTGCTTCCTAGGAGAGAAAACAGAGACAGTGAGAAGAAGAGGCGAGGCAAGCAGCAGAGTCACTCACTTGTCATTCCACAGAGCTGTGCGGCCTGACCTCAGTGCCAGCTCCCTGAAACATCAGCATCTCCAGGGCGGTTACACTGCTGTTAATTCACCCCTTCAGGCATCAGAACGCGTGCCTGGAATATCTCATAATTACAAACAAGTGTTTAAGAAAATTGCACCAGCTCTCAGATGCAGTGGAAATATGTCAAACAGCAAAAATCATGATTACTACTGCAGATTGACTGTTTGATTGATTTAGACAACCAGGTCCAGGAAAGACTTGGTTAGTTAGCATAAATGCACCTTCATGCCCATTTAACAAGCAGGTGGTTTAGCTCGGCGAGGTAGGGCTACACACAAGCTGGCCGTAGTAGGGAATGCACAGAGTGCTCCAAAGGAGGGCACACATCCCAAAACCGAGGACAAGATTAGAGAACAACTGCTCTGAAACAGAATGAAATGAGTGAAGGGATTCCAGGCAGGTGAGGCCACCTGCCTTCTCACTGCTCCACGGCACGGGGCTTTTGGGTTCTCGCGTTCTCGGAAGGCTCAGTAGCGTTTGACCCAGTTGAGCAGTGACCTCTGGGACCTCACTCCCTCAGCATCTCAAACACCACGGTCCCTCTTCTGGGCTGGCTGGTGGGCTACTCTGTTCACCCCTCAAATGTAAGCCTTACTACCACACCGCAGGGCCTCCTTGATATGGTCTGATTTAAAATCTGCCAGAAACCAATTCTGTTTACTCATTGAACTTCTATGGGTAAAAGAATTTATTTTGAGTACAACAAATTGCTGATACAAACACCCTGGAAGGCACCTCCACACACAGGTGGCGGAGCTTCCTCAGATAGCCTTAGCTGCCCCTGGTACAGAAGCTAAGAGCTGGAGGAGGGCAGCAGAGTAGGATTAGCTGGGCTCAATTCCTGACTGGGCCACTTCCTAGCTCTGTGACCTGGGGAAAGTCACTGTGCTTCAGAACTGGCCTCAGGACTTTTGTGTGTGCCTGAGAATTCCCTGAAAACGTACACAAAGAGGATTTCATACAAGTTCAATAAAGGATAGATACTGCCTCATTATTATTATTAACAATCCCAACCTCTGCCGCAGAGTTAGGGGCTGAGCAGGTCTGGGCAATGTTCTTCCCTCCACACTATACTCTTTGATAACTTGCTTGGCTTCTCCCTCACAAAGATGTCAAAATAAAGGCAGACCGGGCAGGGACTTGGGAAGAAAATCTTTATCTTGCCCAAGTTGCTAGACTTAGTGTCACTTCTTGGTGCTATACCATTATTCCATTTCTCACCAGTAGCAACTCTCTTTCCTTTTCTCTTCCACCTTATTTAATTCTTTTTTCCCCCTTTATTAGAGAAGTTGGGTATTTACAGAACAATCATGCATGAAATACAGGATTTCCACACACCACCCACCACCAACACTTGCTTTGTTGTAGAACATTCGCTACAATTGATGACAGCACATTCTTATAATGGGACTATTAACCAAAGCCCGTGGTTTAACTTAGGGTTCACTGCGTAGTACAGCTCCACGGATTTTAACATTTTTATTCTGTTACCGTATATGCAAGCTAACAGTTCCCCTTCTAATCAGCTTCAGTGCTAACTGTGCTCACTATGTTGTGTTGCCATCACCACCATCCACTACCCAAACACGTCCATCGTTCCCTAGGAACCCCGTACACTTTAAGTCTTACCTTCTCTTTCCCTATCTCCATCCCATACCCTGATAACCTATATTCTACATTCTGACCTGATGAGGTTGCTTATTCTAACTGTTTCAAGTCAGTGAGGTCATGCAGTGTTTGTCCTTTGGTGTCTGGCTTTATTACTCTGCCCTCAGAAGCGTCATCCATGTTGTAGCATGTATCAGGACTGCGTTCCTTTTTACAGCTGAGCAATAGTCCACTGCATGTATATACTGTATTTTATTTAACTAGTCATCAGTTGATGGACCCTTGGGTTGCTTCCATCTCGTGGCAACTGTGAGCAATGCCACCATGAACACTGGTGTGCAAGTGTCTGTTGAGTCCCTCCCTGCTTTCAGTTATTCTGGTAGTGAGATTGCCAGGTCATATGATAGTTTTGTACTCAGCTTTCTTCTGAGAAACCACCAAACTGCCTTTCACAGCAGCTGCCCCATTTTACATTGCCACCAGCAACAAACGATTTCTCTACATCCTCTCCAACACTTGTTATTTTCCATTTTTAAAAATAACAGCTATTCTAACGGATGTGATACCTTGCTGTGGTTTTGAGTTGCATTTCCCCTTTGGTTAACGAGGTTGAGCATCTTATCATGTGCTTTCTAGCCATTGGTCTATCTTCTTTGAAGAGATGCCTGTTCAAGTCTTTTACCCATTTTTTATTTGAGTTGTTTGTCTTTTTGTTGTTAACATTTTCTTTAATTCATATCAGCGTTTCACCATTCAAAATTCTGCTTGATCAGAGGAAGTAAGTTTTATAGTAAAATGCCTACATTTCTTTAAAAGAGGTTCCTAGGCACTATATTCAGTAAACATAAAACAGAATTAGACATGGGTTAAGACTATCTTTAAAAATAAGAAGAACTGGAGGATTGTGGGAAGATGGTATCGAGCTAACAGGCTGGGCTCACTGCTCTCACAAAAACAGCAGAGAAAGAGACAAAAACTGTCTGAGGGACCTGGTTTGGGGGTCAGCAGACCAGGACAATGCTACACAATTCTCAGGAGGGTGAGGGACTGAGAGACAAAGAACCCAAAACAAGAAATGTGAGTTACTAAGTCCCTGCTGCAGCAGGTAAGGGCTCCCTTCCCGCACCCCCAAGATATTAAGCTGGGGTAAAACCCCTGGCTACCTGCAGCCAACTGAGAGGGGAACAGACATCTTCCTCCCTGTCAGCTGTTTCAAGGGGAAAAGGAAGGGGAGTTGGGTGGCTTTTCTTCAGTGAATTTGGGCAGCAGAGGCTGCTTTGAATCTCTGCTCTGGAGATTCAACACAGGAACACAGAAAAGCCAAGACTGATACACTTTCATGGGAAGGTGCAACGACAAGTGCCATCTACTGGCCAGTCTGGAAATTGCATGGACAAAAACTTGTATGTTCTCTCTATATCTAACCATGGGAGAATATTGGCACCCCATTAATGAGTCCCTCGCCCAATTTTGATAACTTAAGCTGGGAAATTGTAAAGTCTTAGAATAAGTTGAACCAAATATCAAAGAAGAGCTGTGGGGAAAAAAAACAATAGGCAAGAGAGAATAATTGGACATCAGAGTAAATTCACCAACATATTCAGATGCCAAGACATGAACAAAAAATTACAAGCCATACTAGGAAACAGGAAGAGATGGCCCAGCCAAAGGAACAAACCAAATATCCTGAAAAGATAAGGACATAAGACAATTAATCAGTGATAATCACATCACTCTCCTAAATCAATTCAAAGAATTTAAAGAAAATATGACTAAAGAAACAAAGGATATTAAGAAGACACGGGTGAGCATAAAGAACAGTTTGAAAGCCTGCAAAGAAAAGTAACAGACCTTATGGGAATGAAAGACATGATGGATGAGATTAAAAATACATTAAAGGCACAGAAGAGCAGATTTGAATGGCTATAAGACAGAATTAGTGATTTCAAAGAAAGGGCATTTGCACTGGAAGACAGAAGAACAGAAAGAGAGAAGAATGGAAGAAATGGAACAGGATATCAGGGAATTGCATGACAACACGAAACGTATAAGCATATGCATTATTGGTGTCCCAGAAGGAGAAGAAAATAGAAAAGGGGGAGAAAGAATATTTGAGGAAATAATGACCGAAAGCTTCCCAACTCTTATGAAAGACTTACCTTTCAATATCCAAGGACAATGCACCCCAAACAGAATAAACCTACCAAATAGACCTACCCCGAGACACTTACTGTTCAGAATGACAAATATCAGAGATAAAGAGGATTCTGAACGCAGCAAGAGAAAAAGCAAAGCATCACATACAAGGGAAACTTGATAAGATTAAGTGCTGACCTGTCATCAGAAACCATGCGGGAAAGAAGAAAGTGGTAGGATGTATTTAAGGTACTGAAAGAGAAAAAGTGCCAACCAGGAATTCTGTACTGGCAAAAATGTCCTTCAAAAATGAGGGTGAGTTCAAAGTCTTCACAGACAAAGAAAAACAGACATAATATGTTACCAAAAGACCAGAATTACAAGAGATACTAAAGGGAGTGCTGCAGCCTGAAAGGAAAAAACAAGATTATTAGGAAGGGTAAACTAAAGGGTAAGAAACAGACAATAGAAAAATGTGATAACAGAGAGCCGAAAGAACAGATGAAGTAAATAATGCTTTTACAGCAATAACACTGAATGTTAATGGCCTGAACTCCCCAATCAAAACACACAGACTGACAGAATGGATTTTTAAAAATGAGCCATCTATATTATGTCTACAAGAGATGTAAGGACACAACCAGGTTAAAAGTGAAAGGCTGGAAAAAGATATTCCATTCAAATAGTAACCAAAAAAGAGCTGGAGTAGTGATACTAACATCAGACAAAATAGATCTCAAATGCAAAACTGTTATAAGGAATGGAGAAGGTCATTATATATTAATAAAAGGGGCAATTCAGCAAGAAGAAATAACTATACTAAATATTTATGTACCTAATGAGTGCCCCAAGATACATGAGGTACACACTGGCAAAACTGAAGGAATAATAATAGTTGGAGACTTCAATACACCACTCTCAGTATTGGATAGAATGTCTGGACAGAGGATAAAGAAACAGAGAACTTGAATAACATGATAAATGAACTAGATCTAACAGACATCTATAGTGCATTGCACCTCAAAGCAGCTGGATATATATTCTTTTCAAGTGCTCATGGATCCTTCTCCAAGATAGACCACATGTTGGCTCATAAGGCAGGTCTCAATAAATTTTAAAAGATTTAAACGATACAAAACATTTTCCCTGATCATAATAGAAAGAAGCTGGAACTCAATAATGGACAAAAAAGGGAAAATTAATAAATATATGGAGATTAAACAACACGCTCTTAAATAATCAGTGGGTCAAAGAAGAAACTGCAAGAGTCTGCAGCAAATATCTTGAGATAATTGAAAATGAGAACACAAATATCAAAACTGATGGGACACTGCAAAGGCAGGGCTGAGAGGGAAATTTATAGCCCTCAATGCTTACATTAAAAAAAGAAGAGCTAAAATTGAAGACCTAACTACACACTTGAAGTAACTAGAAAAAGAACTGAAAACGAACCCCAAACCAAGCCAAAGGAAAGAAAGAGAGCAGAAATAAACGAAATTGAGAACAAAAATTTTAAAAAAACTAATAATCAACAAAAGAAAAGTTGATTCTTTGAGAAGATCAATAAAATTGACAAACACTAAGCTAGACTAACAAAGAAAAAAAAAAGAGAGAGGACACAAATAAATAAAATCACAAATGAGAGGCAGGACATTACCGCTGACCCCACAGAAAAAAAGAGAGATAAAAGGATACTATGAACAACTGTATGCCAAAAAACTAGACAATGTAGATGAGATGGACAAATTACTAGAAACACACGAACCACCTACACTGACCCTAGAAGAAATATAAGACTTCAACAAACCAATCACAAGTGAAGAGATTGAAAAAGTCACCAAAAACCTCCCAGAGATGAAAAGCCTGGGACCAGATGGCTTCACAGGTAACTTTAGCAATCATTCAAAGATGATCTAACACGAATGTTACTCAAGCTCTTCCAAAAAATTGAACAGGAGAAAACACTATCAAACTCATTCTATGAAGCCATCACCACCCTAACACCAAAACCAGATAAGGATACTACAAACAAAGAAAATTACAGAGTCTCTAATGAATATAGATGTAAAAATCCTCAACAAAATACTTGCATACTTACAAACCAAATCCAAAAGCACATTAAAAAGAATTATAAACCACAATCAAGTGGAGTTTTTTCCCAGGTATTAAAGGGTTGTTCAACCAAGAAAATCAATTAGTATAATAAACCTCATTGATAAATTGAAGAAGAAAAATCACACAATCCTCTCAATTGATGCAGAAAAGGCATCTGACAAAATACAGCACCCTTTCTTGATAAAAACACTCCAAAAGACAGGAATAGAAGGAAGCTTTCTCAATATGGTAAAGTGCATATATGGAAATCCTACAGCTAGCATTGTACTCAATGGTGAAAGACTGAAAGCTTTCCTGTTGAAATCAGGAACAAGAAGGATGTCCACTGTCACCACTGTTCTTCAATATTGTGCTAGAGGTTCTAGCTCAGGGGTTCTTAAAAAGGGGTCCATTAGCCTGAAATGAAATTCAAAAAAAACATTATTCTTGTGGGGATGTGTTGATGTGAGTGTGATATATTTATTAAATAATACACAGCATGGACTTCGTAAGGGGTCTGTAGAACAAAAAAGGTTAAGAACCCCTGTTCTAGCTAGAGCAATTAAGCTAAAGAAAAAAAAAAGCACCCAAATAGGAAAGGAAGAAGTGAAACTTTCGCTATTTGCTGATGATATGATCTCATATCTAGAATCTCCTGAAAAATCCACAACAAAGCTACTAGAACTAACAGACGAGTTCAGCAAAGTGGCAAGATAGAAGATTAATACGCAAAAATCAATAGCATTTCTATACACTACTGATGTGCAATCTGAGGGGGACATCAGAAAAAAAATTCCATTAATAATAGCAACTAAAACAATCAAATATTTAGGAATAAACTTAACTAAGGACATAAAGGACCTGTATTCAGAAAAATACAAAACATTGCTAAAAGAAACTGAAGGAGACTTAAATAAATGGAAGGGCATTTCGTGTTCATGGATTGGAAGACTAAATTTCGTTAAGATGTCAATTCTACCAAAACTGATTTACAGATTCAATGTAAACCCAATACAAATCCCAACAGCCTTTTTTTACAGAAATGGAAAAGCCAATTATCAAATTTATTTGGAAGGGTAACGGGCCCTGAATAGCCAAAAAGATCTTTAAAAAGAACGATGTTAGAGGACTCTTACTTCCAGACTTTAGGCATATTACTTAACCATAGTGGTAAAAACAGCACGGTACTGGCATAAAGTCAGACACATTGACCAATGGAACTGAATCGAGAGCTCAGAAATCAATCCTTACCACTACAGCCAAGTGATTTTTGACAAGGCTGTTAATCCCACCCACCTGGGCCAGAACGGTCTATTCAACAATTGGTGCTGGGAGAACTGAGTATCCATACCCAAAAGGAAGAAAGGAGACCCCTATCTCACACCTTATACAAAAATTAACTCAAAATGGGTCAAGGGCCTAAATATAAAAGCTATAACCATAAAACTCCTAGATGAAAATGTAGGAAAATATCTTCACAATCTTGTGGCAGGCAGTAGTTTCTTAAACCTTACACCCAAAGCACAAACAACAAAAGAAAAAATAGATAAATGGGACCTCCTCAAAATTCAACACTTTTGTACCTTAAAGGACTTTGTGTTAAGATCTAAATATAAAAGCCAGGACCATAAAACTACTAGAAGAAAATGTAGGGAAACATCTTCAAGACCTTGTAGTAGGTGGTGGTTTCTTGGACCTTACATCCAAAGCACATGCAACAAAGGAAAAAATAGATAAATGGGACCTCCTCAAAATTCAACACTTTTGCACCTCACAGGACTTTGTCAAAAGGGTGAAAAGGCAGCCGACTCAATGGGAAAAAATATTTGGAAATCACATATCTGATGATGGTTTAATATCCAGGATCTATCTATAAAAAGATGTTAAAACTCAACAATAAAAAGACAAACAACCCAATTCAAAAATGGGCAAAAGACTTGAACAGACATTTCTCCAAAGAAGAAATACAAATGGCAAAAAAACACATGAAGAAATGCTCAACACTACTCATGATTAGGGAAATGCAAATCAATACTACAATGAGATATAATTTCACACCTATCAGAATGGCCACTATTAAAAAGACAGAGAACTACAAGTGTTGGAGAAGATGTGGAGAGATAGGAACACTTATTCACTGTTGGTGGGAATGCATCCACTGTGGAGGACTATTTGGCAGTTCCTTAAGAAGTTGAATATAGACTTGCCACGTGACCCTGCAATACCACTACTGGGTATATACCCAGAAGAACTGAAAGCAGTGACACGAACAAACATCTGCACAACTATGTTCAAAGCAACATTATTCACCACTGCCAGAGGTTGGAAACAACCCAGGTGTCCATCAACAGACAAATGGATAAACAAACTGTGGTCTATTCACACGATGGAATATTATGCAGCTGTAAGAAGAAATGAAGTCATGAAACATATGACAACATGGATGAACCTGGAAGACATTATGTTGAGCAAAGCAAGCCAGGCACAAAAGGACAAATACTGTATGAATGCGTTACTCTGAACCAAATATATTGTGTAACATATTGTTTGATTAAAAAAAAAGTTTATATGTATCTAATACATTTAATTGAGAAATGTAAAAAAAAAACAAAAGGACTTTGTGTCAAAAGGGTAAAAAGGCAGCCAACTCAATGGGAGAAAATATTTGGCAATCACATATCCAATAAGGGTTTAATATCCATGATATACAAAGAGATCATACAACTCAACAATAAAAAGACAAAGTACCTGATTAAAAAGTGGGCAAAAGACTTGAAAAGACAACTGTCTAAAGAAGAAATACAAATGGCAAAAAAAACTATGAAAAAATGTTCATCACTAGTTGTAATGGTTTCAGAGTTTTATTTAATTGTGAATTCCAAAAATATAAATTGGATTATTCTTGTAAACTAATCTGTTCACCTGGGCATAAATAAGTTATAATAAGGGCATTAACTGGGCCCCGCCCCTCTGTGGGTGTGGTCTCAAGTATAAAGGCTAGGCAGCAGATCTGAGTTGCAGAGATTTAGAGAAGAGATTTGGAGAAGCAGATTTGAGAAGCAGTTCTGATGTTGGAGTGAGCCGATTGCTGGATAGTCTACAGCTTGCCTTGTGGAGAGATGCAACGCAGAGAGTCTCATGGTCTACAGCTGAACTTGTGGTGGAAGCAGAAGCTAAGCCCGGAGAGAAACGCAGCCCCAGGAACAGAGGAACCCAAAGGCCTGAGCCCTTGCAGAGGTCGGCAGCCATCTTGCTCCAACACATGGACTTTGGTATGGGAAGAACTGTATGTTCTGTGGCCTGGTAACTGTAAACTTCTACCCCAAATAAATACTTTTTATAAAGACCAACCAATTTTGGTATATTTTCAAAAGGCACACCTGTGGCTGACCAAAACACTAGTGATTAGGGAAATGCAAATAAAACTACAATGAGATAACACTTCACACCTATTAGACTGGCCGCTATTAAAAAGTAGGAAAATTATAAATGTTAAAGAGGATGTGGAGAGAGAGGAATGCTTATTCACTGTTGGTGGGAATGTAGAATGCTACAGCCACTGTGGAGGCCATTTTGGCAGTTCCTAAGGAAGTTGAATATAGACTTGCCATGGGACCTGGCAATACCATTACTAGTTACATATCCAGAAGAACTGAGAGCAGGCACACAAACAGATATCTGCACACCTATGTTCATAGTGGCATTATTTACAATTGCACAAAGTTGGAAACAGCCCTGGTGTCCATCAACAAATGAATAAACATTGTGGTGTATTCACACGATGGAATATTATACAGCTGTAAGAAGAAATCAATCTGTGACAACATGGATGAACCTGGAGGACATTACGTTAAGTGAAGCAAGCCAGACACAAAAGGACAAATATTGTACGATTGCACTGATTGAACTAAATATATTGTATAAATTCATGGAGTTCACAATTAGAATATAGGTCGCCAGAAAATAGGAGTGTAGATAATGGAAAGCTGAGGGTTAATCTGTGCAGAGATGGTAAAAAGTTTGTTTGTAAATCTTTGGAAATGAATAGAAATGGTGAAAGCATACCATGGGGTTTGTAACTAGCAGAGCTATTATATGGGTATGACAGTGGTTGAAAGGGAAAGTCTAAGGTCATGGATGTTACTAGAAGGAAAACTAAAAACTGTAACCTGGCACTCTATATGATGGTAAAACCTCATGTAAAACATGAATATGGGGGATATTGCATATATAAGACTGTTTTTACAAAATACGAATACCAATATACTAGGGAGAAGGAAACAGAAGAGGAGCTATGTATGGCAGGGAAGCATAGAGAGAATGAGAGGTGATGAGTTTTGTTTGTTTTTGTTCATTATTATTATTATTACTGGAATAATGAGAGTGCTTTAAGAACGACTGAAATGATGAATGCACAAATATGTGATTACATCAAATACCACTGACTGTACACTCTGGATGGGTTTATGCTTTATTAATATGTATCAATAAGATTGATTTGTTTTTTAAAAAAAGTAGAACTATCATAGACATGACTCTAAACTTTGCGGGGAAATAAACCAAATGTTTGAGCCCCTATTACACATCTCATGATACCTTACCACTTTGTCATCACCTCAACCCTAGGAGATAATTAAGATAGTTTTTTAAATCACCCCCAATTCACATCTGGGGAAACAGGTTTAGAGGGGTTACAGGGCTCGCTCAGATCGCAGGGCCAGCGGGTGGCAGAGCAGAACTCCAAGCAGGTCTGCCCTGGCTGGGTCTGACCGTGCTTCCCTCTGGCTGCCGCCAGCTCGGAACTGTCCCGCTCCCCGGTGTCCGCTCTGCTCTGCAGGCGGCTCTGCAAACACCGGCCAAGTGCCTGCCCGGCACCAGGTGCTTTCACAGGGTCATTTCACTCAATTTTCAGAGTAACTCCGGCATGGGAGAGCTTTACGATTCTTCTGCAGGAACTCATCTAGGGAGTGGCGCGGCGGGGCTCTCCTTACCTCGGGCCTGGCCCTTGCTTCCATTCAGGCCACCGCTGTCACCTCCCCACCCAGCTGAGCCGCTCCGCAGTGAGCCACGGGGCACGCAGAAGGTGGCACCGCGCGCCACCGCAGCCGGCAGCTGTCAGAGCGCCGAATGTTCGCGTCCTCTCTCCATCTTAAGTAACAAGAACAACTCGGGCCAAGAGAGCTGGGCTACGTGACCCTGAATTTACAGACGAGACCGAAGCACAGGTCGAGAGGCTTGCTCGCGTTCATCCCGTTGACAAATGGGTGCTCAGTCACTGATGGCGTGGCGTGAAAGCCACCTCTCTTCCCGCAGCATCCTCATGCCCGAGGACAGTTGTGCCTTTAGCGGAGGGAACCGAACACCTCGCAGCAAATGGAAAGCGCCACACGTGTGAAATAGCTTTAAAAATTTCAGAGCTGTAGCAAATTCGTCATAATCTTATCACCATTTGCAATACGGAAGAGTTTTGTCTGTGGTAATCTTTCAAACGTTTCCCGCCAGCCCCAACGCCTTCCCCATCTTCCCTCTGCTCGCGCACCTCGGGAGGGCAGACAAAGGGGCCGCCATGCCAAAGTGGGGGCGTCCCCGCCTGCCAGGGGCCCGGCCTGGCTCCCCAGCCACGCTGGCAGCAGCCAACGCTAGTGGTACTGGTACTACCAGTAGCAGCAGTGATTTTACTCAGCTCCTAACACCGTGATATCTGACACAAAAATGACCCAAAAATGAGGCCCGCCTGCTGCAGAGAACGCGGTCAGGAAGAGTCACTAACTGCGAGTGCAGCACCACGACGGAGCTGTGGCGGGCAGCTGCGGCTGCCCAGGCAGCGGAGGGGATTTAAGTCGGGCCGGGGTCCCAGGCGCGCTCCGAGCCCCGCGGTGAGCAGCCGGTGCGGGGCGGCAGGCCGAGGAGGCAGGGCGGGAAGGCCGCCGAGGAGCGGGAGGCAACCAGCTTGGCGCCCCCCGCAGGCTGCGCCGCGCAGACGCCGGGTGTGCCATCTCTAAGCAAGTGTTCAGAATACTGAGTAATGAATTGCACCTCCAGCCACACTATAATAATCCTTCAAATCTCCAGGTGATCCTGGAGAAAACAGATACCAGTGTTTAGAATTTTTAGCAAATTTAGTTCCCGCTCTCGTATTTTGCACCGGTGCTGCTTATTAACTGCTTCTCTTCTGTGGCAAACAATAGAATCGTAAGGCTCAAGAAGGCACAATTAATTCCGTTTCCAGGCTCAAGTTTAATTTTGCAGATCATTAAGGTTCAGTTGGTTGAGCACTGGAATTAAAAACCGTAATGCGTCTTATCACAGGCGTTCAAGCTTCAACAGCGGTCACGGCTAACGGTGCGACAGTGGCCTCGTGAGGGAAATATTTATAAGGCCTGGGAGACTGCTGAAAACTCACTCAGGGTTTCATGGCCCCACTGAAAGCCTTGGATACCAATTAAACCA
This sequence comes from Chaetophractus vellerosus, assembly GCA_004027955.1. Classification (NCBI taxonomy): domain Eukaryota; kingdom Metazoa; phylum Chordata; class Mammalia; order Cingulata; family Chlamyphoridae; genus Chaetophractus; species Chaetophractus vellerosus. Next base: position 17,083 of record PVKH010004466.1, read on the forward strand.
GGAAGGCCTCATCCGCTTGTTGTGCCTGAAGGTCAGGAAGATGGAGATCTAGATACTCAACAGGCAAACGGGGTGAAAAGACCACTCAGCTGGTAAAGCCCAGGGTCAGGCGTGGCCACGCTCAACACTGTGGCCCCCGGACGCGCCGGAGGCTGGAGGCTGCAGCCCAGGGAACCCCACGAAAGCTGGTGCCCGGGCTCAAAATCCGGAGGCTGAATTCTCCTCTGGGCCCGCACGTAATAAAACTATGTTCCTCCGCCTCTCCGAGTATCATTTGGGCTTTCTCATCGTCTAAGCCCCGCTTCTGCCGCAACAGTGCAAGTCACTGGCATATCTAAACAGGGTTTCAGCGTGAGCAACACAAGCAGGATGCCTCATTAGGGCTGACTGCTCATGAGCAATTTAAACTTCTGATAAGCAACCTCTAAGTAGATGCAGTGAAAATCTCTTTACCTGCTTTATAAAAGGGAAGTATAAATGTATATTCATTATTGCAAGAGGGAAATGTTGCAATAATAAATTTATTGTGCAAGCTTTTAATTCTACGTCTAAATTATGAAATTATGAAGAACTATTGACTAGGTGGTAGAATAAATTGCCTGTTGAAAGAAATACTGAGTGTGTTTGCTAGATAACCGTGGCAAAAATATTACACCAATTTTCTACCAACAAATATTTATAAAAACTTAAATAATAAAGCATGGCAAACAGCGGAGTTCAGGTTTTATTATAAGTCCAATGTTTGTAGAATTATTTGATTTACTAGCATTCAAAACATTAAACAAAATAACCTTTAATTTCAATTTAGACAATGAGTTGTTGAGAATAAAAGTCCCAAAAAACTTCATAAGAAATAAAACTTTAAAAACAACATCCAGGAGAAATCATTTTGAATCCAGAGATATTACAGAATTCCTTCTATCCCTCTTCCCTGCTTTACTTTTCTTCATAGCACTTAACACTATTTTTATGCTATATATTGAATTTACAGTCTTACTTATTGTCTCTCTCCCCAAGTCCCAGGATAGAATCCCCATGAGGACTTTTGTCTTGTGTTCACTGCTGTAAGCCCCAGCTCATGGAATGGCACCTGATACACCGAATAAATGCTTAATAAATGTAGACTGAACGACTAAATAACAAATGGGAAAAAAAAAGAATGTGCTAGAAAAACAAGAGTACTTCAAAGCACATTTTGTTCTCGCTAGTTAAAATTCAAATTTAAAAAGTGAATTCCTTATTGTTTCAGGCTATGGAGCCTAAATTTTTTTAAAAGCATGTCAAAATGATTGCTATAGACTGGCCAGCCTTTTCAGTAGTAGAAGCTCCAGGATTTTTGAGATTTGCTGAACAATCTAGAGGTCCTTACTCTGAGCACCTAAAGATAGTCCAGTTAAAGAAGGCACGTCTTAGTACCACAAAAACGCAGCCTAAGGGCCACAGAAGCAACCCACCAGCTGATGGGACTGACAAATTATTTTGCCTTCACTATAATGCCAAACCTTCCAGATTTGACTTTTAAAATGTTTGATGAAGTTTCAGATTTAATCTTGTCTCCCAAAAGTTCTTTCTATTCTAGTGATATCTGACTTCAGTCAATTATTGATTTTAACATGAGGCACATGGCCAAATTTGTATCAAATGCATTTCCTCCAGACAGCTAAATCAATAGGGCTTACTGTAAATGGTCTTGAGTCAAGTTCCTAAAATTCCTTTTAAATTATTACATGTTGACTCCTCGGGTTAATGTCACAGAGTTTCAGGTTCATTGCTGAAAATGTGCATGTGCCCCACCATTAGAGGATGGTTTTGAGATTAAATGAGATAATATACATAAAACACTTAGCATATAAAATGTTCTCAATAAATATTAATTTCATTCTCCTATTTAGGGATCATATGACTCTGCTTGTCTAGCACAATCCTAGCTTATGACTGTTTTCTGGACATAATTATAAAGAGCTCCCCTTTCCATTCCCAGATATGTCTCTATTTGGATGATCTATTATATGTATGCCCTTTTAAGAGTAGAAGCTAAATAGCTGGCTCCAATATGTCTTGTTTGTTTCTTCTTATCCTTTTTTTTTTCCAATATGTCTTTAAGTGAGGAAACTGGGAGCCTTCCGAGAAACAGAGAAAAGGCTCGTATTTTAAAAAAACTAAATGGCAGATTTCACAGAGATGATGGAGTGTAGGACTTGGGCTGTCATAAAGTTGTGGTTTTTTTTTCACTGTTATTTAAAGAAATCTTTGTTTTTAAGGCATCCGTCTTGAAGCAAGTTGAAAAGTCAAGAGTCACTGTTGACTGAAGGCACAGGATCTAGAATAAAATCTGATAAAAGGGCTCCAAAGTGAATGTGGAGCCGGGCCCTGCCCGTGGTGGGAGAGTAGAAGCAACAGGGACACTGTCTCAAGAAAAGGCAGACCCACTACGGGCTGCTCCAATGCTCTCAGCACTCATCTAAGAGGTCCAGAACACACGCTGGGTACAGTGGGGCAATTCGTATACGTCCAATATTTCCGTAAAAATCTATTTAAAGAGAAGTATGTAGAGGAGAGATACTTTTCATTAGATGATTGCTTGAGATAATGTTTTCTATAGATATAATAAAAAGTCTTTTAAAAGACTAATCTTCTGGGTAATTTGCCAGAACTGCAAACACAGAGAAAAAGAGCTCTTATCCACTACTTAAGGCCACAAGCAATCTTTTACTTGGCAGCGCTTTATTCTTCACATTTGAGATGGTTGCATAATAAGGGAGAAGTGCACCAAAGAAAGGTAGATTAGTGTCATTTGTAATTTGTATTTCTCTAGAACAGGCAAAGCCAATTGAAAGAGGAACTTTGGGAATACATTATCTTAGGATGCTCTGTATTTCCCTAAGACGTATTTGTTTTGAATGTACCTTTCAAGTACACATGATTATTTGAATTTAAAAATATAGGCCCTCCCACAAAGGATCTCACTGAACCCTAAGTTTTCCTAGGTCTATGTTTTAGTCGGCCACACGGGTGCCTTTTGAAATATACCAAAAATTGTTCGGTCTTTATAAAGGGTATTTATTTGGGGTAGAAGCTTAAAGTTACCAGGCCACAAAGCATAAAGTTCTTCCCTCACCAAAGTCCACGTGCCTCTGACTGAGAGTGGGTTTAGACCCCATGGGGCAGATGGATGGGACTACCTTGCTTGCAGTTGCAGACCCTCTCTGTTCCTTGGGATGGACATTGTCCATCATCATCTCCTGGACTCGTGTCCTGGGTGAGTCCAATGAACTGGAGAGTAGGTGTTGATTGATAAGTGTATATCGTGCATCATTTTAAAATTTCAAGGGGCAGGTGTGCAGATACTGCTGATGAAAGCTGGCCACGGGTGTGGAGCAAGCCTTAAGTTAAAGGGCCCCCGAGTGTGTGCATCAGAGGGACTAGGCTGGGGGAAAGCTAGCAGTTATGCAGTACCTGCTAAGGAATCCCCCATGGCAGCTGATGAGATCATCAAGGAAAGTGCTTACTTGCCTCAAAACCCATCAATGCAGACAAAACTTCACCACTTTGGAAAAATGTACCCGACGGACTACAAATCAACAAGCAGAAGAATGCACTTTCAATAGAGTCCTGCTCTATTTGGTGTAAATGTAGTGAGAAATGCAAGGTCAAAATCCTCTTGGTCACTTTGGAGTTAAAAACCTCTTTTGGAAATCTAATCTACGTAATCTATGTAAAAGTCAAGAAGCCTCTGAATTAACTAACCACCCTGCAGAAACTCCTTCACCAAGTCTCATTAACAATGGTAAGCTTTTTTTTAACTTTTTAAAAATTTATTGAAGTATATCACTCATACATGAACATACATAAACCATAAGTGCATAGTAATAGTTGTGAACTTACAGAACAAACATATATAACATCATACAGGGCTCTCAGACCTCACCCCACAACCAATACCTGGCATTGTGAAACATTTTTAACTAATGATTAAAGAGCATCCTCAAGATATTACTGCTAACCTAACAATGGTAAGCTTTTATTGAGGGTCAATATAAGAAACAGCTATATCAAAATAGTGTTAAATTTTCTGTAAAGCTGAAGTGGAAGATGACTATTGTGCACCCATGGGCTTATTTATTCACACAACTTCTTCCATGAATTTGCTGTCAGGAAAATGTTCTTCTAATTACATAAAAAGGTGTGCTTCTATTTATCAAACAATGAGAATTACTTTGACCCATGAAGTGGCCCTTTGGTCTGGGTAATCAGGAAGTTCGGAATTAAACATAGCACGGTTACTCGACTACCTCAGCCACAGAGCCATGTGCCTCTATCCCTCTCCACTTTATTAAAGGTTGCTTTAAAAATGTTAATGTGAGATATTTTTAAATTATGTTAGATTTTTTTTAAATTTAATTTTTGAAAATACTTATTAGAGAAACAGACAAAAATAAATATCACTGATAATCCCTCCACACAGAAATAACCGCTATTATTCCTGTATATACTCTTGTGCCTTTTTCCTACTCATCTGTTCACTTTATTCACTAAATATCCACTAAATATCTTGCATCTAGTATGCGCCAGGCACTGTGCTGGGGACAACAATAGAGCAGCAAAATAAGATAGACTCATTGCCTCCCGTCTTAAAATGTACACTAACGGGACATAGAAGACAAACATAAAACCAAATAAAATATATAAGAGGGGCCGGCTGTAGCCCAATTGGTAGGGCTCCAGTTTACCACATGGGAGGCCCCGGGTTCGGTTCCCGGGGCCTCCTCGAGCGGGCAGACCGCTTTGAGAAGGCAAGCCGCCGCGGGCAAGGCAAGCCGCAACGAGCAGGCAGGCTGCCGCGCGGTGAGCTGACTTGGCGGGTCACCGCAGAGGGGGTAGACAAGCAGACACAGAAGAACGCAAAAAAAAAAAAAAAATGAACACAGCAAGAACAAGCAAAAAGGGGGAGATATATAATAAATAAAAAATAAATCTTTAAAAAAAATTTTTTATGGCCCGGCTAGATAGCTCAGTGGAAAAAAATTTTTTTAAATAAAATATGTAAGAAAGTTTCAGATGGTAAGTATTTTTTTGGAGTATGAAACTAAGGCTTGGTGATCAATATGTGTTAATGAATGATGAATGAGCAAAGGAATGACTGAATTTGCATCCCTTCCATAGAAATAGTACCACTTTCTGAGTAGAAACCATAACTTGATTTATATAACTATTTATATAACTATATTTATATAACTATTATATAACTTGTTTTCACTTAACAATATACAGTATAATTATCATCTTTCCATGTCATTAAATATTTTTGTAGAATCTGAATGTAGGGTAAGCCATTAAATAGATTTGGTAAGTAATTTATCTATATTTATCTATAATTAATTTATCCAATCCTATAGTGTTGATAATTTAGTCTGCTTCCAATTTATTGATGCTACAAACAACTCTGTAATAAACATCTTCATATTTAGATTTGTAAGCATATCCATAATTATTTTCTTCAGATAAATTTTTAGGCATAAATTTGTTGAATCAAAGGGAACTAGTAAGAGGGCTCCTCCTACTTCAAAAAAGATGTTACACCATCTTTGATTTTTTTAAATCAAAGTAAAATATGTACAGAGTTTTAAAACTACAAGACAAAACAAACAAACAAGAGTTTCCTTTCATATTTCCCATACCATAGCTGGATCCAAAAGAGAATCTTTTCATTTTTCTTATTATCATTCTAATAGTGCTATTTTTTATTTTTCAATTTTGTGTATTATCTATTGTATTATATAGGGGACGACTGTATCACTTTCTAATTGTGCCCCAAACATGCACACACAGACTTCTCTTCAACCCATATTCCTTACAGAATTATATTTTAAAACTTTAGTTAAAGCAGTATTTTTATAACATTATGAGTCTTTAAGTATGAGGTTAATAACAAAGTCATGCAGTGTAGCCTTTTTTTCTTTTTTATTCTTCCTAGAGTTAGTTGTCTTTTTTTTTTTTAAAGATTTATTTTATTTTTATTACATATCTCCCCTCCCCCCTGCTGCAGCGACGCACCGAGACTGGTCACTGCGCAGGCGCGGCTTTCCCCGCTTGTGGGCGGCTTCTGCTTCTATTCACGGCTGGCTCTTGCTTCAGTTCGTGGGTGGCTGGCTGCGCTCCATTCGCGGGCGACCTGCCCTGCCTGTGGCAGCTTTTGCCCTGTCCGTGGCAGCTTTTTGCCCTGCCCACGGCGGCTCTGGCCCGCCCATG